>JAHLJT010009419.1:168895289-169010617 GCA_031308135.1 Acheta domesticus
CAACGATCGTGTATATAATGAAATATGTTAATGATAAATATTTTCCAAATTTCAAATATTCTACATTTTATCGCTTATTGATAGAAATGGGATTTGAAAAAGAAAAGCGAGAAAGAAGACAGAAACGATAGAAAGGAATGATACAATAATGTGCCGATATTCATAATTACGAGAAATGAGACAGTTTAGAAGTGAGAAAAGGAACGTAATGTTCTACGATGAAAGTTGGATAAATGTTGGTCATAGTGCTTCGTTTATTACGTAAATTAATTAATCAACAATTTACGATTTTTTTTCATTTTATAACAATACATATAAAGCGTCCTTTAGTATTAGATATTTACTCTAACAAAACTATTACGACTATACAACAACAATAAGAAGAAGACGAAGAAGAAGAAGAAGAAGTTCGTGAAACAATGTTTTCAGTAGATGCATATATTGAGAATGATAGCAGTGATTTTGACGACTCTGGAGCGAGTGGGCAAGCGAACGTGTCGCGTTGGGAATAACGCGCGGAATGCCCGTAAGACCCATTGTGCCTTCACAACCTGAAAAGCAGTATAGAAGATGCTCTGGTAGTTTGTATGATTATTAACGCTAAAAATGGAACTGCATTTCTCTACACAATAGCTTCTTCATAGCGCCGCTCTAGAAAATTATTTCAGAACGACTTAATCATAACGTCAATCTCTTCATAGAGCCAATATGTGCTGTCAATGAATGTTGGCGTTACAACGAGGTGTGACTGTATTCATTTTAATATTTAGAGACAGTTTAGAACAGATCATTAACAGTGATTTATGATACAAGTGGTAAAAGTGACCTTTTATTCTGCGAGTAGGAAAGGTTGCGACGTAAGGCCGATAGGCGTAATCCTGCAAGCTTTTTGTCCTCTTTTCCTTTCTTTTCTTGTCATTTCGGTTATTTTTGTCGTTTTTATCATTTTGTCATTTTGTTCTTTTGTCTTTTGTCCATTTGTCCTTTTTGTACCGAGAGAGGTGGCTCAGGACATCACCTGATGTCCCTGCAGTGCCTTTGACCGACAGATCTTAGGGTTCGAGTACTGACGGTGGCAGAATTTTCGACCCTAGCTTGTCAGCTACGGTCGAATTCAGCTAGCTGTCCTGAGGAGAATTCTAGCGGCCGGCAGCTCTGATCGGCAGTTTTCCGAGGTTTCTCCGATCAATACCAGGCGAATGCCGGAACAGCAACCTACTAAACGGACTATGCATCTTCCCTTCCTCTTCCTGGTCCTATCCTCACCCCTTACTTACTTATTCACACACACAGTTTACTTACGACAACACTACCACACATGCTGGGGAACCGCTCAGGAGCTTAGAGCTTGTCCAGGCTGGGGCGCGTTCCAGCTGGTGGGAGATACCTGGTTGGGGAAACCCCGTCAACCGACGGTAGGTGGCCGCCGGATCTTTCCATCCAGCGGATTGATACCACCTCTCGAGGAAAAAGGCATGCACTACTTGAACTTTCATCACGCTAGACATTCCCTGAAAGAGACGGTTTTAGGAGTTGCTTTCTAAAAATGCTTTTATGATAATGCTTTAATTATGAAATATAATATACCACGGCCCTAAAATATCAAGGCTCCATTGGACTTTTTTGGCAAAAATAATATTTTGACATGATCTCTACTGTCAGATCTACAAAATATTTAAACAGTTTTCAAATTAGATTTGTAGAAAACTTTCTATGAAGAAAATTGCTTATCATTATTATACACCTCCAAACTTTCAAGATATTTTTGAAACTTCTTCAAATCAGAAAAATATTATACAACGAACGCAAGAAGTTCGACGAAGTTACGTAAATGTAATATTTGATACAATGAACTTAGTTTGTATGATTGAGATTTGAGCAACGTCTCAAACCCCCAAAAAATCAGTACAAGAGATTCCTAAAAAGAAGTACAACGGACCCTCAAAATGCAGCTCATGGACCGTATTCGTGCAGCCCTGAAATAATTTCGCATCAGTTTTCTTGACGAGATGATGAACGGAACAATTTAGTACTACGTGACTTAAAAATGTACTTTGCTGTCAGTTGATTCATTTCATGTGATTCTTAGAAGATTAACACACGCAAAGCAACTAAGACATGACCATATTTGTAACCACTTCCGACGAAGAAATGCGTCATAGTCCGCTGTCTTATCATTTGGTGTCGCTTGTCCACACGTAGCCATATGTGAACGAATTTCTTGAAAACTACAGATATCTGAAACAATTTTGTGGTAAGTAAAAATCAAAGAGAATTTAATGTGCTAGACAAGATTTGAGACAAGGCACCATTCTCATTCGTGAGAACTTTCTTGACGTTTTTATGGCTTGTTTTTACTTTCTCACCCTTACGAAAGTAGTTCGTAAGAAGAGAAATTATGTAATCGTGCTCCGGAAAATGGCGAATATTCGGAAGAAAGCTCTTATGGACGGAGCCTAGTAATGAAAAAGTAGATAATACCTGTTCCTCTGTTTAGTAAATTACTTCCTCTAACACCCAGAATCCATGTTTTGTTGGTCGTTAATACCGAAAAATCGATTGACGGCAAAACAGTCTGTCTGTCAGTCTATCTGTCCGTCTGTGCTCAACTCTAGTGCCTAAATCGTTCAGCCGATTTTCTCCAAAATTTGTATTTCTCGATCCATTTGAACGAAATTGGTGCTTTGGGAGTTTCAAACGGATATTTTGATTCCTGACATTCCTTTTCATAAAACCTCAAAACCATTTTCAAAATTTTCTCAAAAATGGCACCAAATTTTTACTTTCCCTTATACGGAGTAATATACGAATTACAGGGAAAGTTATGTAATGCTGCGGAAAATCGATTTCCAGATTCGTTAACGTGTACCCCAAAACATGAGTTTCCATTGATGGAAATACACGTTTTCGGGTCCCCTGACACCGAAAAAGTGGTTGTTTTTTACAAAACGTCCGTCTGTCAGTCTGTGAACAACAGTAGCGCCTAAACCATACATACGATTTCTTCCAAAATGAATATTTCCCGGTCGATCTGGTTCCACTTGAGGCGCCGTGATTTTGAAAAACATTCTTCAAAATTTGGGGATACTTTACACGAAACCTCTCGGACATTTTCAAAATTTTCTCAAAAACTGTTTGAAAGTTTTTCTTTCAATTTCTTGTAAGAATAGAGTAAATACACTTACAAATGTGGTATAGTTCCGATTCTTGGGGTTAACTCTGAATTTTCGAAAATTGCAAAAGTTTGAATTTTTTTCGACCTCTTCCTTCAACTACAAAATTTAAGACAAGTAATTTTTCCTCCAAGTAAAATTTGTTCTCCATAGTGAGTTCTTTCATTAAGGTCATGTACATTTGTTTGAAACTTTTAGTAGTTGTCTGGCAATATTCCACGAAATATTTGCAACTTGAAAAAATTACAAAAGGAAGATTTTCTCAAAATCGACTTCAACTTTTTTTAAACTTTTGGTAATAATAGTGTCTATCAGATGACATAAACGCCATTTTCTCTATTCTTTTGTTTTTTTCAAAAATTAAAAAAATTAATTTTTGTGAGCTTGTATCTCACGTCACAAAATTTTTGTGACTTGTATTTCACGAAAACTCAACCGTTTTCTGTGAAAACTAGCTCAAAATTCCACATTTTCAGAAACGCTCAAACGGCATTTTCTCATAAATGGCTCCAATTTTTTTTCTTCAAACGTTTGGAACGGATAGTGCAAATTGCATTCTTTAATGTGACGTGAAGTTCATTTTGCGATATTTTTTGTTTTTGCAAAAATTACACAAAAGTAATTTTTTGAAAGATCTCTCACACCTTTAATAGGCACATTGCCAGCAATTTGTGGACTCCATTGCCTCGGCTGTCAAACGGAGCACGTACGTACTCGGAGCGCACTTGCGCTCTGCTAGGGCACGCAGTGCCCACGGCCGAAGGGAAGCCCGAGCTCCGATTTCTCAGGGATACACAGAAGGCAGTCGCGGCGGAATCGCTAGAAGACGTCACATAAGGTTCAGTCCGAATGGGCTCCTGTATGGCAAAATGTGCATTAACTTGTGCTGTCCAAATGGTTTTTAAAAGGTTTTATTATGTTTAATTTTTTTAGGAAAGCTTTCATAAATGCAATTTTGTATTAAGTAAAAGTGGTTTTAAATTAGTGTATTTTAATATTACGCAATGAATCCGATTTTCCATACTTATTACATATTTTTACTGTTTTCATTACTTAATTATGTACGTTTTATTTTGACGTTTCATTCTACACATTTTTCCGGTCTCTATTCATCATTATTTTATAATTTGTAAGGGCTTTTATTACGTTCATTTTCACACGAAAGATATGCTAATCATATTACTTTAAATATTTATTTTCAATAAGTGTAAGTACTTTTCTGAAATTGTGATATATAGTATTTATCTTGATTAAGTATATATTTTGGTTTATATTTATTTTCTTACAAATATTCATTTGAGTTATTTGTAATTAGAATAGTTCTTTTATATTCCATTCTCTAAGACTAAGTAGAAACGTGCTTTAATGTTTCCTTGATGTAATGATCAATGCTTGTGTAACTGCAATTTCTGTTAACATATCAATTTCCATTAAAAGTTTGTCAAAATTAATAAATGTCTCTGGTATACCAACAGGTGTGTTTGACCCAACTCACTTCATTCGCACGAAGTTTTCTCACCCCCTGCTTCCCGCCTGTGACAGAGTGACTTCGCTAAGGTGATATCGCCGCGTGCCCCAAACCTTTGCGAAGGCCATTCGCGTGCTCGTTCGTCTGACGACCCTGCTCTATTGTATTTGTAAGTTAAAGTGCTTCAAATGACTTCAAATGAAGTTTTTGGAAAACTCAAATGTTCTGTGAAAAAGTGCTTAAAATTTTGCATTTTTAGTAGCGCTTAAACGCAATTTTCTTCAAAACGGCTCCAAATATTTCAAAGAAAATTGCTATTTACGAGGTTTTACTGCTCTTTGATATTCTTAAAAATAATATTTCCTTTCTACTATTAAGAAACCGAAAAATTAAGAAAATGTCCAAAAAAATGTAGTTTGGGCGGCGATAGATGGCAGCTGGTTTTTTCGCGCAGCATTACATAACTTTCCCTATAATACGTACATTACTCCGTATATACGTATATATACGGGAATGGAAAAATGTAGGGTAAAATATGAGCTTCGAGTACCATTTCTTTTATAGCAATCACGTTATTTTTTCTGAAAACGTTTTAGTAAAAGATTTTAATGAAGAACATGGGGAGCATTTCCATCAGGACATGAAATATACAGAAAGATGTTATCCTGGTGAAAAAATGTAAAAAATAGCTTCCGACTTCTTATCTCAAAAGAGGGGTAATATTCAGATGCTAAATATCAATCTCTGAATATCAAATTTCTGCAGCCGAACGAAGCGGGTTTGAGGCTCTGAGGGAATATGTGTGTGTCGAACTCGTGTGGGAATTTGTTGAAAAATAAACTAATTTTCTTTCTGGTTTTATATAACAAAGAATCTTTTCTGCACTTAGTTTCCTAAAAATCATAATATATGATATAGATGCAGGCAAAACTTGAAGAGAAATTATGTAAAATCCTTACATATTGCGTAAAATGTATCTTCACATTTGTAATCAGGAGGCTGAAATACATTAAATGACCCATCTGAACTAAAAGCCTAAGAAAAAATTTAATTGTGTAGGTTGGAGTTATTGAAAAGAGAGTCATTTTCTATAAATTACTAGCAGGAGTCCAGTGGAATACCTCTCAAAAACAACTTTATGATTATCAAGTATCAAACATACAACCAAATACCACCTTCGAAGATTCTGAACTGAGTCAAATCAATGAAAACTAGCGGTGGCCCTTTCTCGCATTATTTGCAACTATTGCAATTTTCAAAAATTTAGTTTTTTGCCAATCGGACTTGCTCCATCTTTGAAAGCGTACTTCGCACTATCCGTTAAAAAACACTGTTCTAAAAAATTAACTGTTTAAAAAGTTCATGTAGAATTGGTTGAAAAAAGTCGCTTTTCGTGCAATTTATGCATGAAATTAATGCAGTTTATAAATAAAAAAACATGTTCTCAAAAACCGCTAAAAATGTTTCATTTAAATTTTTGTCCATGGATATAACAAGGCACGCTTAAAAGCATAACGCATTCGTAAATTGCTATTTTAGAAATAATGATAGAAAGTACGTGATGTTGTAACACCACTAGTTCATATTTGACATCATAAATTGCTGTGTGGCTTCTGGTTCCGGTCTCGTTTCTGGTGGGCCTCCTCCACGTTCGGAAGTTTTTGGGCGTAGCCTGGCTGGCCTGTGCCGTTGCCCCTGAACGAGTCAAGGGCACGCGACCTCGCGGCGAGTTTTGCGTATGCTATGACGACTACAGGATTAAACTGTTCTATCACGACATATAAATGTCCGAGTCTTAAAGAGTAGGTCTTTCGTGAAGCCCCTTTCAGCCTTTGCTTTGTTCTCTGAGAGATATGCCGTTAGAGAAGTGCATTCACTTATCGTTGCGAATTATCTAGGCAATGTGGAACAATGTCATCGGGGCGTGTCGTTTGTGAGGTCGATTCAGAACGATGGCTCAAGGTCGCCAGTCGGAAAAGACCTCGGATGAGCCCCGAGAAGTGTTGATTCATACTTTGTGTGGGAAGAAAGTGAGCATGTGGTAATGGACTCTAAGACGTAGTTAAGTTTGCGTTTTATTCTGAGTAAATGTTGGTAACGTGCATTTAAATTAATAATATCAATAACTGATTAATGAGAGGTAAACGATACAAATATGAACGGCAGATAGTTTACGTAAGAAAAAAATAAGCTCTTGCACTCTTGGAGAATTACTTCACTTTCTGATATTACCAGTTTTACTCACTCTGGAGTGTCCTCGTAAATTTACCAGTACTGGCAAGTTTGATTTTGTACTGTTGCGAGTACTGTCTTTCAAAAGCAATATCGGAACACCGTTCTAGCAACCCAGTTCGTTCATTATTACTACTATTACTATCCTTAATAATCGCTATAATAATAGTAATATCAATAACTATGTACAATAAATCATTTACTAACGATGAAGTAATTGGAATCATTTGGGAACAATCATCATTTAGAAAATGAAAATAGAAATGCAAAAGCAATAATAATTACATATGTTTCAAGTTCATTTCCTCTTTGAATAAGCGTTGCTAAAGCACGTAATTGCTTCATGTACTCTTCGGAATGTCTCGACTGATAGCTTATTTTCCTCCCTTGAAAACGACAGATCAGCAGACACTTTTTATTGAAAGTAAATGTAGGCAATTTTGAACAATGACGACTTTCGAGTGATGGTATATGATCAAAGTTTAGAAAACACGTTATTCGACGATCCAACATCAAATACTTGATATTATAAATAAATAACATTTGGATATGAAAACAAGTATTTTTATCTCGTACCAAATTATTGGAAATATAATGCTATCTTTACTTTTAAGTGTTTTACTTATGGACATTTTAAACAAGGGAGCCTCTCTTTAAAATTGGGGTCAGGCTTCAGAAATAAGTTGACAAAATTTTAAAGGGGTGACAAAATAATGCCTCTGCATTTCGAACGGTAAATGACATACGTCTCTCACTTCCGCTGAAATGCATTGTCTCTACAGAACATTTCCGACGTTCTAAGAGCTTCAAATCCTCGGCGGAAACCGCAATACAGTTGCGTGACTGTAGGACAGCGAATGTTTACTTCAAGAAGTACGTTTTTTGCCAGATAATAGCAGTTAATCGTCGCCGCTTAATTGAATCACTTGCTTGAGTAATGTAGTCAACATAGTAATTTTCGAACATGAAATCGGAAGCTGGAGCTGAGTGCATAATAGGACGTACGAATCAACTGACTATCTTCAGAAATCATTCTATGATGTTTAGTTCACTTACAAAGAAAAATAATATTTTAATCAATGTGAATTGATGAGTGCGAGAGATAATTTATTATATTTTTCATCGGCAATTTTTGCGATGACGAAAGACTCTTCATGATTTAATTAAAATAAGAATATGATTGAATTTGTTAGACTCTATGATATTTCCATAGTAACAGCAAAGTATAGTGCTCAGATAAGCGAGAAATCCTTCATTGAGCTCTGAAATTTGTTACACCGTCCAAGACTTAGTACCATTATTTATTATGGCAGACTAATTTATTCATAAAATAATTTATTTCACGCAAAGAAGCCAACTGCTAAGTGGGAAAATAAAACAGGAAAATATGTATTATGTGCAATATCAGCAATAGTCGTAAACAACAATAATCTCATTACTAGCAGAAATAGAACCCACAGATTATTAAACGTATTTGGAAACGTAATTTTTTGTTGTATTCCAGCATTACAAAAGGCCATTTACGTTTCAAGAAATCGTTCGTAAAGTGACATCATTACGGCGGAGATTATGACGTATTTGCCGTTAATGGCACGAATAATTGCATCATCAAACATTCAGCCTATCGCAGCGAGAGAATAGTGGGGAAGTAGCGGGAACCCGAACAGGCGTCCAACGTTTTTTTCGTAGATTGCAAATACCTGTGACGTCACATAAAGTTGTTCCCAAAAATTAACTCGCTCGTGATTTCGCTCTTTTTCAACACATGTATTCATGTAAAAGTCTTATAATTATTAACTAATTTTGCAACGTGTCTAGAGGGTCTGGGAGGGAACATCCTACGTTTTAGGTGCGTCTTGTTCAGAAAAATAGACCCTTAATTAAATCGCAGCAAATCCAATAAAATTATTATTTTTCATCGATTACTATCCTCAGCTGGTTCACACAATGAAGTTAAAAAATTGTCACTTGTGATTTTGTTTCTTGTGATACACCTTCACAATTTATCCTCGGAAGAATAGAGACAGGCAATTGCAAACAGACAATTCATAGCAAACTGTACTAAGAAACCAATGTACTTCATAGAAATTTGCAATGCTCTTACAAAAAATAACTGTAAAATGGAATTAATTCATCTTTAAAAGTTTCCACGAGAATATTTAACTTCTTACGAAAAGAAATACGTACCTTTTTGCAGGGCAATTAAATGCTTGTATGTTCTTTCATCTCGGAATTACGAAAGGGCTTTAAAATCTTCTGGCTTTGTTATCGGCCTCAGTCTTAAGTATCTACTAATTATAATCAAATTTTATTGAAAGTACATTCCAACCTAGACGCAGTTTTGTCTCCAGGGTCACATCTTCCGATCTTACGCTACAGCGCATAAGCGGCTGGTGTCCTTCTTATATGACTTGGGATGGTCACACGATTAATTACAAAATATTTCGTGGAATTGACCTACTAACAGTTTCCGGCTCGTTAAACACCAATAGAATTTGCGTGAATTGATTGCGGAAAGGTCTGTATCACGTCATCCAGCCTTCAGAACGCAACCCTGACACTCGAACCAGAAAAAATGAGTCGCAAATTCCTCTCTTGCGAAGGATCCCCTAATGGTCTTTTGATTACATGAGGTAAGATATAACCATCAGGCAAGAATATGTGTATCTTTCTTAAAGTATTACTATGTTTACTTTCTCGTATAGTACGCACGTCTATACGAAATAATTTACGTAGCGTATAGAAAGTTATGTAATGCTGTTGCAGAAAAACGGCGACTTTCGACAGAAAAACTCGTATTGTGGAGACTCGATACATAAAATGTAGATAAAACATCTTCTGATGTGTAGTAAATTGCTCCGTGAAACGTGGTATGAATTCAAATATCAGAAATTGTGGGAACGTCCTACCAAAAACTTGTTGTTTTTTCACAAAGGCCGTCCGTCCGTCTGTGAACAACACTAGCGCCTAAACTATTCTTAGGATCTTTTTCAAAATGAATATTCACCAATCGATCTGATTCCAATCGAATCTCTGCGATTTTGAAAAAACATTTTGAGGTTATAGACCATGAAGTCTCTGGGACATTCTCAAATTTTTCTCAAAAATGGCTCTAAATTCTTTCTTTAAATTTCTTCCAACAATATAATGAAATACACGTATAAAGGTGGCATAGATCTGATTTTTACAGTGAACTGAATTTTTGAAAATTGCGAAAGTTTGGAATTTTTTCGGCATCTTCGTACAACTACAAATTTGAAGATAGAGATTTTTCCTTCAAATAAAATTTGTTCTCCAGACGTTATTTCATTAACGTCATGTACTTTTTTTGAAAATTTAAGGTTTTTCTCGCAAAAGTGTGTGACATTTGTGCAATATTAAAAAATACCAGAAACTAGATTTTCTTAAAAACGGGTCCAATATTTTTGTAATTTTTGAAAAAAACAAAAGGATAGAACAATATGGCGTTTATGTCATCTCATAGAGATCATGTAGCAGTACAACTATCAAAAGTTTAAAGAAAACATTTGGAGCCATTTTTGAGAAAATTTTGTTTTAAAATTTTTTAAGAAGGCAAGATACAAAACGTGGTGCGTATTTTAAATAATATTGCAAATACATATGCAATTTTAAAATTTCGACGAACGAAACAAAAACAATGGAATTTAATGGCAAATTCCCCATTACAACAAAAAGTTTAATTGACCACAAAATTTTAGAACAGGTGAAGAATTTCAAGTACTTAGGATGTTACGTATGAAAAAAAATGGATTTTGACGATAAATTAAATAAGTTTAGAAATGTGTATTTAAACCTTCTCAGGAATTTAAAAAATAAAACATGGAAAAATACACGTATAACGTTCTTTAATACTATTGCCTTCCTGTCCTTTTTTACTCGTATAGAAGTAAATCATAAGTAATTTAGGAAAGAGATAAATATGGAATTCACGCGTCAGAAAAGAAATTGTTGCGAAGAACTCTAGGATACAGCATCCTAGACAAAAACAGAAATGTGGATATTAGAAAATAGTTAAATGTCACTCCTGAATTAGATAAAATATCTATTAATAAATAATGGTGTGAACATTTGCAAAGGATTCCAAATGAGAGATTGCCAACATTAGCTCTTCAATACATTCTACAAGAAAGGAGAGAGGTAGGCAGGCCAAGAAAAAGTTGACTCAAGAGCAGCCTAATCCTTGTCGGTAGAAGAAGAAAAAGAAGAAGATAGAGAGAATTTAAATTTTTTACAAATTTCTTTCTCCAAAACGGCACCAATTTTTTCTCTAAATTTTCTACTAGTTTGTATCAAGTGATGGTAAAAACTATGGCGCAACTCCCGATTTTAACAAACTCCGTGTTTTCGAAAATTGCAAAAAGTGAACATTTCAAAACTACAAAATTGAAGATTGAGATTTTTGCCTTAGACAAAGCCTTTTCCAAAAAACCATCTCCTTAAAAATAGTGAAATACATTTTATTGGAATAACGAGTATTTCGCGTAATTCGTGCTTGAAATTAATGCAATTTATAAAGACACATTTTTTCAAAACCCTCTCCAATTTTTTCTTAAATTTATTTTCCACGATTAGAAGACGATACGCTTAAAAGAATGGCGGGAGTCTCCTTTTCTTTGCTTTCTCTAAATTTTCGAAAATTTCAAATTGAGTAATAATGCGAGAAAGTTTGTGTTGCAGTAATACAACTAGTTTCGTATGACAATTTTTTAATTGTTGATATAATCATTGCAATAAGGTACCAGAAAATGTTGATTTTTGTCCTTCAAATGTGCCAGTGGTAAATAATGGATTAATTCTAAAAATAACATACTTCGTGATGAAAGAAACGATTAATTAATGAATTGAATCATAAATTATATTTTATTGACAATTAAATGCGATAAACAGAGCAGTTTTATGTTAATATAGTACAAAAGAGGACATTTCTTCTCTTTCTCCATTATAGTCTTGTTTTATAGCATTCAACTTTCATTAACTCATGAGTCAGCATGAGTGTAAGCAATGTAATTGATTTACTGCTGCCTTTTATTTCAGTTGATCATTCGTACTGGGTCAATACTTTCTTTTACATGGAGAAAATACTTTTGTAATTGTTGAATCTACGACAAGGTGACTCAGAGGTGAAACAGTGATAAATAGGCATCATATTTTTTTTTTAAAAACTCACATATATTTTTCCTTAAAGGTATTGCAAAATCTCTAAAAGCATGTTTCAAGTAATAGGATATTCTGTTTTACTCAATATTTTTATTATAACACAGGTCGATGAAGATCGAGCCCTTGAAATCTAATTGGAATTCTGAAAAGTGCTGCCGTGTTCCCCAAGTTTACTCTTGTGACTAATGCAACAAAAATTTAAATTCAAATGCAAACATTTCAAATTTTATAACTTTTGATTTTTTGAAATTCAAAGATTAACTAACGACTGATTTTAAAGGAAATGTTTTGAAAATATCTGGAAATATTCCTGTACATAAAGAAGCATTGAAAATGTGAGTTAACGGATGTATAAAGGCAGGTGCACAAGATTTTAATAAACAATCCGGAAATTCATCTAAACCAGATGAATATTTATTTTTTTATTTTACTGACTATTCTGAGGATTTCGTTGGGAGAAGTTTCGGAAATAAACATCGTATCGGAATTTTTTTGGGAAGTGTAAGATGTTGAATTTTGTGGTTTTAGTCCCTTTGTGAGATCAGACGCAATTATAGAAAAGTGTTTGTTAAGAGATTGGCAACTTTTTCCGGATTACTCGTTTCTCTTTCATTATCCTTTAAAATAACATTTTCTACAAGGTATCGAAATGACGTGGTTGTATTTTTAACGATATCCCACATTGCTTTAGTTTTGTTACTAGGGTTCAAAATGTCCTGACTATTTTTCATTATTTTTGCCTGAACTATTACTTTTCTTAAAATTCTTTTGTATTCTCGGAAGTATATATGGAAACCGGGTGATACGTTATGATGTTTAGAAATAAAGTAAAGCGTACGTTTGATTTTACACGATGTTCTAATTCCTTGAATGATCCAAGTATTACTTTTGCTTGAAATGTTTAATTTTCTCTTTTAAGTGGAAAGCACGCGTTAAAATGAATTGAAAGCTTGGAGAAAAATAAATTATATTTCTCATTTATTTCAACAGCGTTATAAACTGCATCCCATGATTCCTTCATCAAGTAGTCCGTAAATAATTTTATATTAAATTCAGTGAATGCTCTGCACATGCGTGTATTATTTATTGTGTCAGTATTTATGTTCTTAGTAATTGTAAAAATTTGTGCATCGTTGTCACTGTAACCTAGATTATTCTTTATTATTTCATTTGTAGTTGTGGTTTTGTTAATTATAATTTGATCTAATGCTTTTTGTGATTTAAGTGTATTCCGTGTAGGTACATTCACTGTAATATCTAAATTAAAAGAATAAAGTAAATTGAGAAACTCCTAGAAGAATGTAATTCCTTGCTGTCGAAACCCTTACGATTATATCAAACTTTTCTTATAATAATACAAAAGTACAAGCAATCAGTCCCGTGGCAGAGATCGCTTAGCCAGTAGTGCCGTAGTGATCTCGGACCGCAGGGTCGCGGGTTCGAGTTCCGTCTCGGGCATGTTGTATGTGTTCGTCCTTTCCTCCCCTATTATTACCATATCGTATCACCCTCATACTGTAACGTTAAATCCAATAGTAGTCACTAATGACGTGGTAGTTGATGCGACCTTAAATACCAAGAAAGTACAAGTGATTTCGAATGAAAATTTGAGAACAAATCAACTAAACTTAAAATACGAGAAAATCTGTGGCTTTCTGTAGTATCTTCTTCTTCTATAAGGTCCCCGGCACTAATAAATATGCATTGGATTATTTTATTATTACTGCCCAATTTCTTCTATCTTCTTCTTTTCTTCGCCATCTTTTAACACCTAGATTTCTCAGATCTTCCTCCACCTCATGCCTACCTTTTTCTCTGCTACCGGTTATGCCCCCTACCTATGTCTTTCTAAAGCCCCTCTAAAACCATTCTAGTTTTTTCACTTTAATACTGTTTGGGGTGATCTAAATAGTTCACCAAATTCTGTGTTGGCTCGACTTCTCCAGCTGTCATTTGCTTTGATCAAGCCATTCATCGCAAGATTTTTCTCTCCAATTCAGCGAGTATGTTTGCTGTTTTCTGTTCAAATTTCACTACCGTGCAATGTGTTCAATATGGTTAAAAGTGTTATGTAATTTCAACTTAATGGTCTTCAAAATTTTTTGGGGGTTTTAAAGATTTGGTAGAGACTACCAAAACATCTATTACCTGCCGCTCTCTTTTTAATGTCCTGCTCTATAACGCAATTTTCCATGATTAGGAAACTTAAGTGTTCGATGACTTTCAGCCATTCAATCTCTTTGTTCTCTGGCTTCATTAATTTTGGTTTATTAATACTTACTTAATTAATACTTATTGTTGTTCTCATTAGTTTTTTCTTCGTTATTTCGAAACCCATTCCTTGACCTCCTTGCATTAATTGCTGCACTGCTTCTTCCATGTCTTTCAATGTTCTGCTAATTATCACTACGTATTCTGCGTCAGACAAAATTTGTACTCTTCTATTAACTTGTGGTGCTACAGAATGGCACAGACTTTCTCGTATTAGTTTTCTATTTCATTGGGTCTCCGCTAGCTATTCGGAATTGCCACAAACTCTTTCTTGCCAGCTGCCATTTATCACCGCCAAAAGTACTTTTTTTTGTCATTTTCTTAATTTTTCGGTTTCCAATTGGTAGAACGAAAATATTAATTTTAGAATATTGAAGAACACAAAAACCTAGCCGTAAATGGCAATTTTCTTTTAAAAATTATGTGCCGTTTAAGAGAAAATGGCGTTTTAACGCTACTAAAAATGCGAGATTTGAAGCTCATTTTCACAGAAAATGTTTGAGTTTTCAAAATACTTTATTTGAAGTTATTTGAAACACTTACACTCACAAATATAATAATGTTTACAAATTGCTGCTAATGTGCATATTAAAGACGTGAGAGATCTTTCAAAACAATTACATTTATATAATTTTTGAAAAAAAACTCAAAATAAACTTTACGTCACATTAAAGAGTGTATTTGGCACTATCCGTTACAAAAGTGTCAAGAAAAAATTTGTAGCCATATATGAGAAAATGACGTTTAAGCGTTTCTGAAAATGCGGAATTTTGAGCTGCCTTTCACAGAAAACCGTTGTGTTTTCGAGAAACATTACTTGATATTATTTAAAGCACATGTACTCGTTAATATAATACTGTGAAAAAATGGATGCTAATGTAAATATTAACGACGTGAGAGACAAGTCTAAAAAGTTACATTTTTCCAATTTTTGAAAAAACGAAAGAAGAGAGGAATATGGGGTTTTTGTCATCTCATAGGGTACATTCAGCACTATTCCTACCAAAAGTTTAAAGAAAAAATTTGGAGCCGTTTTTGAGAAAATTTAGTTTTTGTAATTTTTTAAGTTGCACATATTGCACGCAATGTTGCGCGAAAACTACTAAAATTTTCAAAAGAATGTACATGACCTTAAACAAAAAACTCACTTTGGAGAACACTTTTTATTTGAAGGAAAAATCTCTATCTTCAATTTTGTAGTTGGAGGAAGACGCTGAAAAACATTCAAACGTTCACAATTTTCGAAAATTAAGAGTTATCCGTGAAAATCGGACCTATGCCATGTTAATAAGTGTAATTTACTCTATTTATACAAGAAATTTAAAGAAAAAATTTAGAGCCATTTGTGAGAAAATTTTGAAAATGTCCGCGGGCCTTCATGTAAAGTACCCCCAAATTTTGAAGAATCTTTTTCAAAATCTCAAAGCTTTGACTAGAATCTGGTCGACCGGGGAATATCCATTTTGGAAGAAATCGTACGTATGGTTTAGGCACTAGCAGTGTTCACAGACGGACGGACAGACGGACGGACAGACGGACGGACAGACGGACGGACAGACGGACGGACAGACGGACGGACAGACGGACGTGTTCATTTCAATTGGTTTTTCGATATCTAGGACCCACAAAATACGGTTTCTTGCTACACCACGTGTTAGGAGATTTTTTTCTTAATTTAGCAACTGGTTTTATACACTTTTTCGTTATCATGACCCGACAATGAATTTTTTTCCGCCGAAAATTGGCCATTTTTTCGTGCAGCATTACATAACTTTCCCTATACTACGTATATCACTCCGTGTATACGTACGTATACAGGAAAGTAAAAATTGTTCCGTTAGGATTGATCTCTATGTTCCGCAGTATTTTCTCGAGGCACATGCATAAATAATATACAGTTCATCTCCTTGCTTTAATCCACGTGTTGTGAATTCCTCAGATATTTTCTCCCTGAAATTTAGTGACATTACTCGAGTTCTTAAGGGTCATTTGAATCAATGTTCGACTTTAAATGGTCGGTATTTCAAATCAATATGATGACTTAATCGTTTCAATCTTATCTACAGTAGCCAAAGCATGCTTAAAATCCACATAAAGTTTATGTATCTCTACATTTTGTTCTTATGCTTTCTATAACTCTTGTCTTAAGCAAAATATTTGATCCGTGGGGCCTCTACCCTTTCTAAACCCTCCTACGATTTGATCACAATGTCTTTTTACTTTCTTGTATGCATACGTCCATATGGAGTAATACTATACGTATTATAGGGAAAGTTAAGTAATGCTGCGGAAAATAGATTTCGAGATTTCAACGGAAATACAGGTTTAGGGTCCTCTGATACCGAAAAAGTGTTGTTTTTTTTATTTTAACTTGAAGGAAGTGAGTCCCAAGATGAATTATAGACAGACGTCAACACTTTCTTTCAGATTCCCTCCTTCAAGTTAAAATACAACCAAGACAAGCTTATTTCTATTTTACATGAATATACACATGCTTTGAATCCCGGCAGCGTGTGCAATCATCTGAAGTTTTAATTCCTCTTTAAAACTATGTTTTAACACTAGTTTAAAGACACGTTTTAATTAGTTTTATGAATTACAAGAAATTTACCCGAGAATTACGCATTTGACTAGTAAGAATTATTTTCCAAAGCGGTTTCATTATGTTGTTAGTAATCAAAAATGTCTACTAAAATGTAATATGTTGTTAAACTGTGTTATTAACGAAACAATCATAACTCTTAACAGATACAAGACTAAGAGGTTAGAAACTGGTGCTAAAACCTTGAAACTTCATAAGTACTTATTATATAGTCCATACTGACAAGTCGTTTAATCGTTTTGCGCTTTTGGAGGCCCGTTCGTAGCAGTGGAGGTCATCGTATTTCCACAGGGAAAAAGTTCTTAGAAACTTTCACGATTGTACACTAGTCCCAACCTTAACACTGAGCAACGTAAGTAGGGATGAGGACAAATTCATCAGTTTCTACTTCCGCCACAAGAGGAAGAGTCTTGAAAAATTCCGAGGTCGTAGAAACCTTAGAGAACTGGGTTCTTTGACCTTTCGTAGAAACCGACACAAATCGATCTGACCTCTGCGTTCTGTTCTCTCGCTCTCTATTCTGTAAACAAGCGATTCGATTCCTTAACTTTAAGCTTAAGAAGGAACCTTTGTGGGTTCAAAGTGAAGAGGCATGGCTGTATGATATATTAGGGCATCAAGGCATCAAACTTTTTCAAATAACGTTCTGATTCCTGTTTCGGTTAATCAAATACGTAGGTTTCGGTTTTGACAACGTTCCATTTCTAGTTTCATTTGTTGATGAAACGGTTCCAAAAGGTCTAGTCTTCTCATTAAAAAGTTATGTTCTTTATTCATCGCTGTGTTTGAATTAAATATTAATAAAGTGCTTGATTAATATTTGAGGAGGAGATTATCCCTAAGAATTAATGGGTATTATTTGAAGAGTTGAAAGAAAGTCTCTTTCCTATTTGAGACATCCGACAACATAAAGGAGAATATCTTATATTTTAAAGGTATTTAAATAAAGCCCACAAACAGACACACCTCTTGTTTTCTCTACAAATCTCTCCTCTAACCATGAACCCAACGAAAAAAATTGCCCAAAATTAGGTAGATTTCTGATCATGATGTGGAATAGTTCAACTGATTACTTCATCGCAAAATTCCATCCTCAAACCCTTTTTCCATCTCTTCAAGAAGAAGTGCCTGTTTTTTCAGTTTTTCGAGAAGATCTCGAAAAACCTCGAGGAAAGTGGATCCCGTATTGATTCACAATGTTTGAAAACCCATAACATTTCCTACTAAATGCATTTGTATTCATTTCGATAGAACTGTGTGTGAATCATTTAAGGTCAAAGTTGAAAAACAGTCCCGAGGGTATAGGGCAGGGCATGGAGGACGGGAGGAATGAACGGGGCGATGCTCTGGCAAGGTATATCTCGACCAAGTTGAGAATGATGTTTACAGGAGCGCGCCAACCTCTGTGTTTACAGCCGAAACGACAGAAACGGAGATATATGGATACTCAAATCAAAATTAAAATGGGGCCGTGCCAAACTATTGAAAAAAAAAACGCGCGATGTATTTCGTTGCAAATCTAGAATCTTCCCAATATATTTTAACTATATTTGGACATGTCTGCACCTCATATTGGAAGAAATAAAAGTATACTTTTTTTCTCCAAAACGATTCAATATTTTGAAACTAATTCATTCGATGAGCAATAACATTCATATAAATCGTTTATTTTAACTTAAGTAGTTTCTCAGAATATATACCAAATAAAATTCTTTTTTATGTAAGAAGTAACTACCACCATAATGAATAATATTGTAGATACATAGACATACATACAGAATAAAGAAGAATACAAAATGTTTAAATTCAATGAATAAATTCAAAATTCAATATAAATAGAACTTTTTATTACATTCTTGTAATAAACGGTGAAAAGTAAAAAAAGCAACTTAAAGGAACATAAATAAAACAGTCCGTGCAAATCTTACATGATGAGTCTCTGAAGTTATATTGTATCAGCTGATTCACAACCTCTACGAAGGAGGCCATGGTGATTCCGTAGAAGCAGTCTCTGAACTCGCTTCACGCTCCTGGCAACTTTTGTTAGCGAAATTGACTGTACCGACCCGTGTTTACACTGTTAGTTCCACGACGCGCCGCAATCGCAGCCTTCATTCTTCGCTTGGTCGAGCTATAACGAGTCGGAACGTCGGGCGGTTGGATAGGGCCACGGTGTAGATAGGACGGAGCGAGATGGAAAGAAACAGAGGGAGGCGGAGCGGGTTAATGCGCGGTAGAGTGGAATGCGAAGGCAGTGCGCAAAGTGGCGGGGTGGGCTGGAGCGGAGCGGGGAGAAGCGGGGTGGAGCAGGGCGCAGCGGGGTTCGGGGGATGTAAATAAAATTACTATCATTTTACGGTAAAGATATAATGAATTCCTTTGCCTATTAGGAGATTGTGTTGCATGCTTAGGCTTCGCCGGTTACTTCAGCTCGCAGAGGAAAAATCGAAAGCAAACTGCGTCCATTCGAATGTATTAATTACTATATCGTAAGACGACTGATTTTGCTTTCCATCACCCGTGAAATTCTCCCGACTGCGATTACGATACTTTCATAGAAAGATGCCAATCTATTTTCGTTGGGTAATGTGAATTGCCCTTGCAGTCAAACAATATTGAAATTGCAAAGTTATCGATGTATAGATACTATTAAAATACGACGTCTTTATGCATACTGTTCTAAACCGTACTAAAACAAGTTAAAAATTTGTCGCTTAACCCCATCTAAAAATTCCGTACATAAAAAAAACCCTTTCATCATTTAGTTAATAGTTGATTGATTAGTATTTCCATCCGCGTCAACTGCTAAGGTCATTAGTCCCATATTGTAGTGGATGTTTTTATTGTGGGAGGTGGCAGTGATCTTCCACGATGGTTGGAGAGATCTAGCGCCGACCTACGTCGGTTTGTGGAGATTTCCCCAACCAGGTATCTCCCACCAGCGAGGCACCGTCCCAGCCGGCACAAGTTCTAGGCTCCTGACTAGTCTTCCGACATCTGTGGTAGTGTAGTGCATGTTAGTGAAAGTGTGTGTGTGTGTGTGTGTGTGTGTAAGAGGAGAGGAGAGGACAAGGAAGAGGAAGGAAAGATCGCGCGCGGTCCGTTTGTTATGGTACTGCTCCGGCATTCGCCTGGTGTTGATCGGAGAAACCACGGAAAGCCACCAATCAGAGCAGCCATCCGCTAGAATTCTGCTCCCGACAGCGTCTGAATGCCACACAGCTTGTGTCGAAAATCCTGCCACCGTCGGGGCTTGAACCCTAGCACCTCCCGGACAGAGGCAGCGACAGTGGATGCTCTGAGTCACCTGCTGGTAACTGGCCACAAATTCTCACTGAGTGGCATGTCAACAATTCTTCGCCGTTTAAAAGACGTCGCTAGGGGTCCACTCTCTCACGTTTCCGCACGAAATCCTCTAGAGGGCGGCGCACAGTGGCACCAACGATGCAAAACGTGGTGAAATATTTTTAAAAAATCGACTGACTTTAGTGTTTGATGCAAAAAGAAAATAAAATTTGTTTGCTTTCGAGCGCACAACATTATCTTCTCCAATTCTGCTAGGAAAACAAAGAAGAAAATGTTTAATTTAAATATCTGTTGCTAATTGTCAATGCGCGCAGCTATTGAAAGGAAACAATCTCGCCTTTGGCCACGTGAGTTTTGTGTATGCTTTTTTTATTTATTTTATTTAAAGTCGCTTCAACGACAAGGTTATTAGCGACTGCAAATATATATGTTATACTTTATTTAATACATGATTGGATATGATAGTGAAAATACAATTTAAGCAAGAGTGAAACAGTAATTTACAAATGACATACTTATAAATCGTCATAAAGTATTAAAGTGTATGGTTTTGTTTCGAACTCGAAAAAAATTTAAAAGAAGTATCTATCAATAAATGAGCGCAAAAATTGAAAGAAAACTTCATTATCCGCATTGTTGAGAAATGACTATGGTTTCGTTTCATACGTAGGAACTCGGAAAAAAACTAAGAAAAAGTTTCGATTTTGACCGCAAATGCAAATATTTGGTTGTGTTATTCCGCTCATTGCGCACGCAGACTGAATTCTCACACTCACGGTGCGTCATTTCTCTAGGGAGAACTAACATCATGCGACAGCAATGCGCAGAGGAAGATGTCACTCATCATTAAATATTTGCTATTCACCAATTGCATTATGGAGCAGGAACTATTTCATTTTCTTGAATGTAAAGAACTGCTGTACTGTATACGTACGATACTGTGTTATTGCAACACCAAGAATATCAAAATCGTTCCTGCTCCTTAACGCAATGCACGAATAGCTAATATTTAATGACGAATTGCAGTTTCCTTGGCGCTTCTGTCGTATGACGTCAGCTGGGTCTTAGGTAGTGCCGCATTGAGTGTGAAAATTCAGTCCGTACAGGCAGTGTGCGAATAGGTAATAATAGTGACTTTTATGTGGCGAGACTCGGGCCATCAGGCCCGCTCTTCCGCCTAACCACGTAATACATAAATATAGTAGATGAAAATTGAACAGTATATTTAGTAAATTAAATAAAATACAACAATTAAATAAAATACAACTGTTAAATAAAATACAATAGGTGAAATAACACAATCAAATATTCGCATATTTTAGACAAAATCAAAATAATTTAATTATTTTTGGATTTTTTCCGAGTTTCTGGATATCTAAAAAATCATAGACATCTCTCACATGGTTGGAGGCTGTTTAGATTTACTTAAATTTTTGAACGAATTGAACATAAATAATATAAATTGTTTTAAAAATTTGTGAATATTCGGGCACCCAAAACATTCTGACTGGAGGAAGAAATTATCACAACGATCAAAAAATGAAAGTATCTTAAAATGTTCATTTTTTTCAATTAATATTTACTTTCCTGTATACATACGTATATACGGAGTAATATACGTAGTATAGGGAAAGTTATGCAACGCTACGGAAAATCGATTTCGAGATTTCGACGCAAATACACGTTTTAGGGTCCTCTGATACCGATAAAGTTGTTCTTTTCAAAACGTCCGTCTGTCCGTCCGGCTGTCGGTCTGTGAACCCCACTGACGCCTAAACTACATGTACGATTTCTTCCAAATTGGATATTCCCCGGTCGATCTGGCTCAACTCGAGGCGCTGCGATTTTGAAAACCTTTCTTGAAAAGTTGGGAGTACTTTACACGAAGCCCCCCGGACATTTGTGGCGTCGTCGGTCCCATTGTGCGGTGCGTGGGTCAGGCGCGGCCGCGGGGCGTATCTTGTGAGAGTTTTTGGGCGCCGCTGGAGCCGCCCGGGGACAGCCACGGATTCCCGGCGCCGCCGGTGAAGCGTGGCGGGAGCGCTTTGTGGCGAAAGAGGCGTCACGACTTTCCTCCGGCGGCGCGGCGCTCCACTCGCGTTCCCGTCGACGACGACGATCGGCGCAAACGGGCAACTCACGCGGGCGTTCGCTTTCCAATTTCTCGCCCACGAGAATATCCTCCGTTTTGTTCATTGGATGAAGAGTACACAGGGTGTCCGAGGAGGAAACGCCGAAACTTCGAAAATAAGCTCTCAAGACAATTCTAAGCATATTTTGGCTTATAAACTACGTGGATATTCCGAATGGTTGAGCCGCAATGAGCACTCAACAGTTGGTTTGAAAAACTGATTTCTAGGCAAAAATTTGCATTATGGAAGCATAGAAATACCGCAGAAACATGTAAATTGCTTATTATTTACAAAAGAAATTAATATATATTTGTATATAATGTATATGTAAAAAAGCACCCAATTTACACAATTCGACTCTTTTTTATTTCTCGCTTAATTTTTCTATCTGAGCAAACATATTCATTTCTTTTGTAAATAACAAACAATTAACATGTTTCTAGAGTGTTTCTATGCTTCCATAATGCAAATTGTTGCCTAGAAATGAGTTTTTCAAACCAACTTTTGAGTGCTCATTGCGGCTCAACCATTCGGAATATCCACGCAGTTTATTAGCCAAAATATGCTTAGAATTGTCTTGAGAGCTTATTTTCGAAGTTTCGACGTTTCCTCCCTGGACATCCTGTAGAATGTATCAACACTCACTCACGGTTTAACTTAGGGAAATGACTTCTCAAACCGTATGTGCATAAGAAAAGTGACACGTCTAAAATAATGCCGTTTTTTAGGAGAACAGTTTGATTTTGAGGGAATTGTTTATTTCGAGACCAAATACAAAGTGTTTTTCTGTATTTACAAGGTACCCAGTTAACTATCTTTATTAAAACTAAAAATGATGGTAAATTCTGAGTTTAGGGTGGCACGATCCCTTTGATGACACGCTGATTCGGTTCATTAGAGAGGAATCGACTCCATGAATTGAATCCTTGTTTGTGCGTATCAGTCGCGTGTAGTAAATTTCATTATGTTAACGCAATAAATATAATTATTTAAAATAAACTCTGTTCCACCAACTCGTACTACTTAAACTTTTATTATTGGAAGCTATCACCCCCAAATCCTCATTTTAATACTAATAAACCTACTCATCAATTTTTAACTTTCATGAATAGCACCAAATCTGCTTATTTCTGAAAAAATAACTTTTTACTTTTGATGAAGTGAAACTTAATAAATTAATAAGAAATAAAAAATCTAGTTAAGTTCATGATGCTAACGAAACAAATATAGTTGTTTAAAATAAATTCTATTTCACAAACACATGCTACTTAAACGTTTATTGTTGGGGAGAATTACCCCTCAAACACTCCATTTTAATACTAAAAAACAACTCGTCTATTTTTTAAACAAATACTACATAATATGCTAAAGATAGCAGTATTTTTATAGAAAAAATAGAAAATCAACTCACGTATTCATTCAAACCAGCGTACCCGTTCGAAAACTCTTGTATGATATACACCAGCCTCTTCCGTATTTTTCCATTTACATATTAAGCCTGTAATATACATTTTTCTTCAACACTCTCTTATCGTTCGTCACTTGTTCTATTTGCCACCTTGCAATTGATAACAATGTAATATACCATTACAATGTTGTAATGTGTCAATACAAACTATTCTTATTAACTTTATTATCGAGCAAAGAAGTACACCCGTGTAATTAAATCGCATATAATATCACGTAGTTAGTAATTTCACATATAGTTGAGGATTATACAGGCTCTGAACAGATCGGACTAGAATTGAAAAGCGTCGAATCAGCAAAAATATAAAAGAATGGTTAAGAAGATCTCATCCTGTAGATTACGATGTGATGAGCGATGTTTATTTGAAGCCTCTCGCCTCAAAAGTTTATTTTTAAGGCCCTATAATAATGATTCTTTTAGGAGTTATTTAAGGATATAGATTCAAAATTCCTTATGCGCGTTGCGGCTTGCATTTTACATGAATATTTAGGTGCGTTTTGTAAACTAATCCTTCATATTTTTAGGGCCAGAATGCAATGCGTCACGTCTCCGTGAAATTCTCTTTATTTAGAGACCTCATTTATTAAGATTGGTTGCGTGTGAGACCCACAAAGGGAAGGTATACTGCTGAAATAATATAGGAGACGATTATAATGTTTTAATCATTTGTAGAAAATGGCTGAATATTTACTAATTCTTTCTTCACTTTTTACGACACATGTATTTAGAGAGGTAGCTATTAAAATTACTTTCGACTTTGAGGCGTGAAATTGCCCACTTAATTACACTCCATGCCACTTCAATAGAATTTGTTAGGACGCCACTTTCATGATGCTTGAACGCAAAAGAATAATTAACCCTTAAACGCGAAAAACCTTCGTCATTAAGTCATAAATCCAAAACCACAATAGATTTCGTCTTGATGTAATCTTTAATGATGTCCAAGAGTATGTCCTCGCTACGACATTCAACGACCTTGAAAAAGATCGTGTGGGCTCTTCACGTCGAGCAGCTGGCAAACCCGCATTTTGACACAATTTAATCAAATTCAAATTTCCTGGTCAACGCAAGTGATAAATAAATTCAGCATCCAAAACAACCATCACAGTAAGGATTACATCACCTATTAAATGGACTAAAAATGTAAAAGAAAAAACAAAACAACAAAGAAACAAACAAACAAAAACAAGGTAATTCTACGCCACAAATATTGAGAAATCGTGTTCATCATTAATGAAATTCAATTTGTCAACAATAATAATTATAGCTTGGTATGATTTTGACCCGTAATCATATTGTATGCTTCGGCTTAAGAAAATTAATCATTGCCAGCAAAATTATTCTCAAGTACTCAACCAGTGATTTAAGTGAACCGCGCCACTTTAAAGTTACAAATCACGAGAAATAGTGAATCATAAATTATATTCAATTTTCAACAATAAAAATGTATAGCATTGTCTTTGACGCTTCGTCATGTTGTATGCTTTGGCCTAAGAAAATTAATCAATACCAGCAAAATTATTCTCGAGCACTCAAGCAGTAATTTAAGTGAACCGCGCCACTATAAACGTAGGAATCAGGAGGTATAATGAATCATAAAAGGAACCAAAGGAACCGTGCCACCCTAAACTGGGGATCAACTAAAATAATCTTTCTTCTAAACATATTTCTCCCCTAATTCAAAAAATACTTTTTTTAGATGTGCTACTTTTTGTATAGACTGACTATAGACTGATAATGAAAAAATACCATTTACGTGTATCAGGAAATTCAGTTATGGAGATTTCCGAGCTTATACACTCTGTCCGGGTAGTCTTAGGGTTCGATTCCCGATAGAGGCGGATTTTCAACACTTGCTAAGCAGCTAGGTCGAATTCAGTCGCTGTCTGGAGAATAATTCAAGCGGAAGGCTGCTCTCATCGGTAGTTTTCCGTGTTTTTTCCGATCAAAAGCAGGCAAATGCAGGAGAAGTACCCTAACAAACGGGCCATGGATCGCACGGGCCTTCCTCTTCCTTGTCCTATTCTCTCCCGTCATTCATCCTTATATGCACTAACATTACTTCTCATATCGGGAGACCAATCCGGACTCAGAGCTTGTTCCGACTGAGGCCGTGCCCCGCGAGGGGAGATAAGTGTGGGGGAAATCACCCGCAAGTTGACGTGTAGGTGGGCGCCGGATCTCACGTAGGAAAGGAATACCGCCACCTACAGGCATAAAAATCTTTCCCTACACTAACGGGACAAATGGTCATAGCTTTTGACGTATCCAGAATCATCAGTCAATCAAACTGGGCATATACAAGTGACGGAGCATATAATAGTGACTTTGTGGATGACTACGCTCCACGGACTATACAATTTCAGTTTTCCAACGTTTTAGTAACATTAATACTTCCAACACTGTTTTACTGTTATAAGTTTGTACCTACAGCTGAAATATTGCCCGTATATTTCTCTTAATGTGCTGACGTGCATCAAGCAAATTTCCATTACGACAATTCCGCATTCTCATGTTCTCATGCTCTAAGTAAACTCTCGTTAACAGGAATTCCAAAGGGGCGAAATAATTGATGGTCCTGTTAGAAAAATTCGGTTCTCTGATGATTGTAGTGTGTGTGTGTGTGTGTGTGTGTGTGTGTGTGTGTGTGTTTGTGTGTATGTATTAAATACAGTAATCTCTCAGCATTCGCGAGAGTTAGGTTCCCAAAAAACCATCGCAAATGTCAAATCTGCGAATGTTGAGTCTATATTTTAATGAAGGAAGGTGGGTTAGGTTCTTGGATATCGAAAAGCTGTTTAAAAAAGAAACAAAAAATTCTAACAATTGCAGAAGAACCGAGTAAGTGCTATTAAAACAATTCACAATTAACATCCCAAAGAGAAGAAATAATACAATATTTGAAACATTTCGAAGTTGAAAGTTATTGAATACAGGATTCGGTTATTTTTTGGTTCATCACCCTACCTCGCTGTTATAATATCCAAACATGGAAAAGTCACTGCTTCTATTTCTCTCTTAAATTTAGAAGTTATTTCCATGTCCGGATCACATTCGAATGCCCTTTCCACTAGGTCTTGTTGAAGTTTTAGAACGCCAATAATAGCTTTGACATTGAAATTGGGCCAGGACTGCAGTTTCGCTTCTGTTACTTCATTACGTTCGAGGTTTTCTTTGCTGATGATTTCCCGAAGCTGCTCTTTAGTGAGGTCATTATAATGAGAGTTGCACAGATCCTGAATGGCTTTTCTGTTCATGTGGCCAAAACTCTTACTTCCAATTTCACGCAACTGAATTGAATTATTTTACAATTGTACTATTCTATAAATGTGAATTGACATTCCATCTTTGATATTTTTGCGGAACGTGATACTTTGAGCTGCGGTGTCTGCCGAGATTGTTTCCCAGATAATGCTCATAAAGGAAATAAAATTTGGTAGCTTTCAAAACCGTACGACCAAAGACGCACTCCCGAATGTTGAAGTCGCAAATGTTAAAACCGGTAGCATTTCTCTAATCGCGAATGTTCGGAACTCGCGAATAGCGAATTTGCAGATGTCGAGTGATTACTGTACGAGGTATGTTAAAAAATACGCGTACTGAGTCAGAAAACAAAATGTATTTTATTTATAAGTTAGATGTCTGGGTCCTCCTCAAAGTACTCTCCTCCCCAAAGCACATACCAACGGTGTTTCCACTTGTTGAAACAGCCCTGGTGAGTTTCTTTTATAATGACCTGCGGTTCCTTCGTCACATTTGCCATAATCTCGGATATCGTCTCAAATCTTCTTCCTTTGAAGGTACTTTTAAGTTGGGAAACAAGAAAAGTCACAATGAGGAAGGGGGTGAGGGAAAGAACAGCTGGTCGAGTGTTTGGCCAAAAACTCACGAGTTCTGAGGGCTAAAGGGACTGAGACATTGTCATGATGGAAAAAGCAGTCGCCGACTCAAGCAGTTTCCGGCCTTCTGCGACGCATACGACGTCCCTCAGACGTTTCAAAACTTCAATGTAGTGATTCGGGTTCACTGTGGAGTCTTCGAGGAGATACTCACGGTGAACAACACCGTTAGTATAAAAATAACTTGTCAGTATCACTTTGACTTTGGATCGAACTTGGCAAGCCTTTTTTAGGTCTGAGAGACGTTTCACCCATCCACTGGGACGAATAAACCTTCGTTTCAGTGTCATAAATCCATGATTCATCACCTGTTATGATCCTTGACAAGAAGTTTTATCTTCTTCTGAACGATCAAGCAGTTTCTCACAAAGATGGTCACGAATGGCTTTTTATTCCTCCATCATCGGGCGTGGCACAAATTTCGCAACATCGCGGTGCATCTTCAATTTTTCAGTCAAAATCTCCTGACAAGATCCAACTGATACCCCACATTTTTCAGCAAGCTCCCTGACAGTCAGACGTCGTTTTGGTCGATATAGTGTATTGACATTGTCGACATGTGTGTCGTTAGTTGACATGGAAGGACGTCAAGAATGCTCATCGTCTTCAATGGATTGTCGACCATCTTTAAAATGTTCATACATCTTGAAATTTGCCGTACGGTTAATAGCAACATCACCGTAAGCCATGTTAAGCATAGGGAAAGTTTCTGTAGCAGATTTTGCAAGTTTAACACAATTTCACAGCAAATCGTTGCTCTTTCAGATCATTCTTTCTGAAATATGACAAATGAAAAAATCACACTTCACCAAAAACG
The DNA here is from genome assembly GCA_031308135.1 of Acheta domesticus. Taxonomy (NCBI): domain Eukaryota; kingdom Metazoa; phylum Arthropoda; class Insecta; order Orthoptera; family Gryllidae; genus Acheta; species Acheta domesticus. The sequence goes on from JAHLJT010009419.1 coordinate 168,923,836, forward strand.
CGTAGCTAATAAAAAAAATGAAGATATCAACAATCGGGAAATGGCGTATTAATTAGCAGATCTGTGCAAACCTAGCGACATCAAGCGAATTCCCCTAGAACCAACTGGAGCAGCGCAATTTGAAAAGTCCGCGTATTTTTAACAGACTGTGTATATATGTATATGTGTGTATACACACACACATTAAAATCTTTACCTTACTATACAATATATATGTAGTATATAGACTATATATTATATCTGTATATGTTGTTTCTACTTTTCCTTGCAATGACCCAAATTTTGTTTGTTTTTTGTCGAAATTCGTATTAAGCGAAGTTATCAAGGATTTACTGTTTTTTGCTTCCATGAACACGAAGAGTTCGCTCCTGTGGTGTTTGATACACTGTACACCAGGGGTCCCCAACCCTATGCCCGCGGGCACCATGGCGCCCGCAAACCGTTTTTGATGTGCCCGCTGCTCGTAAAAGCCGCCGCGGCGCTGTGCGAATGTACGACTGTTAATTTTTCCGTCTCGACATGAGTAGTGGGGGTAGCGGTGTGAGTAGTGGATGCCAGTTTCTGTTGTGTAAGTTAAACATGCATTCAACGCATCTAGTTAATCATGTATTCCTAGTTACATGCTCATATTTGGTATCTTCTACTGCGTTGTTTTTAAATACTTTTTAACCCCAAAATGAGTGGTTCATGTAAAAGAAACAGAACCTATAATTTTAACACTGATTGGAAGGAATCGTATTGTTTCGTCAACGATAAATATGTTAATAATAATAATAATAATAATAATAATAATAATAATAATAGGATAGCTATGTCGAAGATAAATATGTTTATTTGTTGTGCAGCTGTAACGTTGAAGTGGCCAAATAAACGCAATGTGGAACATCACTTGAAAACAAACCATGCCACTTTTAACACCAATTATCCACTTCAATCTGAATTAAGAAAGAACAAAATAGCTCAACTAAAATTGAATCTGCCCAAGAATCTTTTTTTAATAGCACTGCTGTAAAATCTAAAAATGCCACTGTTGCTTCTTTGAAAATTTGTGACATCCTCGCAAAGAAGAAAAAAATTTCCAGAATGGTGAATTGTTAAAAGAAGCATATCTGACTACCGCCGATCGTTTATTTGAGAGATTCTCCAACAAATATGAGATTTTGTCAGCAATACAAGACTTACAGTTGTCAGAAAATACCGTCACAAGAAGAACAAATGACATGCAAACTCAAATAAAGGGTGATTTGGAAATATGAGACTACTCACTACAGTTTGACGAATCTACAGATTTAACAGACACAGCACAGTTAGCAGATATGGTGAGAATGGTATTTAGCAACTTTACTGTAAAAGATCTACTGAAAGTATTGCCCATGGAAGCACGTACTACAGGTGAGGATATCTATAGAGAGGTGAGGATATCTTTACTTTTTACTTTCCCGTATACGTACGTATACACGGAGTGATATACGTAGTAAAGGGAAAGTTATGTAATGCTGCGCGAAACTAGTGGTGCTACAGAATGGCACAGACTTTCCCGTATTAGTTATCTATTTCCTTGGGTCTTCGCTAGCTATATGGAATTGCCACATACTCTTTCTTGCCAGCTGCCATCTATCACCGCCAAAAGTACATTTTTTTGTATACCAGTATTATAAACAACCCTTTTACATTAACAAAATCGTTCATAGAATGGCATATTATTGCACGAAATATGAGCCATCACTGACGTAATAGTTACGGCTCCAATATATTTTCAGTTATGGAGTTTAAAGAAGGCAATGGTACCATATAAATAGATTGTAGTTTTCGCAGTAAAATCAAATACGTTATGAAAAAACTTACTTTTAAAAACTGATTTATTAATTTATTACTCATTTAAAATTATATCTTGTTTTTATTTGGTAATATAACAAGAATATCATAATAAGAACAACAAAAAAACATCAAATTAATTCTTGTGAACATGTACATTAAGTGTACAATTTGATAAATTGGTCAGTGACACTCAAGAACATACATTTATATCTAAAATGCTTGTTTTTTCTTTGCTTTCTGCACTTACCAATGTCTTGTTAGCTATTTGAATCTTGTTATTCACCGATTCTTCGATGTATGACTCGGCTACACTTGTAGACCACCATCCTCCATGACGTTTAGGTGTAGTGATATCACCACCATTATCTGCGAGAAACGTCGCGGTTGTTCTCCTAAACGAATTACCAGAGTACTTGTCTGCATTTGGTAATTTTAAAAAAATTGCATTATTTTTTTATCTTTTCGCAAAAGTATTGATACCAATTGAATTGCAGCTGAATTTGCCATGATTGTAAAACAAAACGTTTTTTGTGTTTAACATGTAAGGATATTAAGGAAATGTATTTTTCGCAGACTTCAACATAATTAAATTCTTCACTGAATACGATAGTAAATATTCCGGGCTTGTCATTTCTTGTCACTTTAATGTTCACTATCAAAACAGAACCTTCTTCTTTCACATCGTTGATGCACAAATTGTACAATTCGACACGTCTACAAGCACCAAATATGCCAAAAATAGCAACAACCTGAAAATCATACCAGTTATTAATACAATACACCAGTTAATAAATAAAACTTAACTATTATTGCCACTGGCATTATTATACCTTCATTAAAGAAAAGTTTCATCATCAGCTTTTGTAAGAAGTGTGTTTACATCTTGTTGGGAAAATACCATTGCCTTTATAGGTTGATATCCCACATTTACGTGTTTCATAAGTAAACCTACTTTGTGAAAAGTTCCAATATCAATATTCTCTTTGATCTTTAGCATTTCCTTTAATTTGGAATAAGTGCACCAGAGTGTTGACGCTGTACATGCTGTGGACGTAATGTTTTAAGAAGCATGCATTAAATTAACAAACGTCTTTATTCTAGCATGTGCATTATACTAACTTAACCAAACTGCTCCGATAGATACGAAAGAACAGCAGCTTTGCATAATAAATTTCCATATTTTTTGTTCATCCATTTCCTAAACTTTAAGTACTTTTTCTCATAAAGTTTGCAAGACTTTTTCGGTATCATAGCATTTTCTGCTATGACACCATTATGTTTGAATCACGGCAAATCCATTATATTTGAATCACGACTTTCAAACTAATTGCCATTTATAAACAAATTAGTTGCTTAGGTAGTATTCATGACGTCAAAACATGAATTTGAGATCTACTACAACTACGAATTACAACTTAATACCAGTAAGTTCGCTTCCTTAAATCCTATTGTACAAAAAAGTAGTGTATGCAATTCGTTTATAATCTTAATTTTTTGCACTCGTAAGAAGATATTATAGAACTCATTTCTAACGTCGTTCGTTCGGTAATATCTTCTTATTTGTGTAAAAAAAAGGACAACGTTATAAATTAATTGCATAATATGCTATTGTCATTTTCTTAATATTTCTCTATATTACAATTTTAAAAAATTACAAAAACAAGATTTTCTCAAAAACGGCTTCAAATTTTTTCTTTAAACTTTAAGTAGGGAGAGTAGTAAATGTACTCTATCAGATGACGTAAAAGCCATATTGCTCTATATGTTGGTTTTTTCAAAAATTACAAAAATGTAAATTTTTCACATGTTTCTTACGTCGATAATATTTACATTAGCGGTAATTTTGTAACATTATTATATTTACGAGTACATGTGCTTTAAATAATGCCAAGTAAAGTTTCTCGAAAACACAACCGTTTTCTGTGAAAAGTAGCTCAAAATGTCGCATTTTCAGAAACGCTCAAGCGCCATTTTCTCATATATGACTGCAAATTTTCTCTTCAAAATTTTGTAACGGATATTGATTATTACTCTCTTTAGTGTAGCGTAAAGTTTATTTTGAGATTTATTTTTTTCCAAAAATTATATAACTAATTTTTTTGAAAGATCTCTAACATCTTTAATGTGCACATTACCAGCAATTCGTAAACATTATTATACTTGTGAGTGTAAGTGCTTGAAATAACTTCAAATAAAGTATTTTGAAAACTCAAAAATTTTCTTTGGAAATGAGCTTCAAATTTCGCATTTTTAGTAGCGCTAAAACGCCATTTTCTCTTAAACGGCACATAATTTTTAAAAGACAATTGCCACTTATGACTAGGTTTTTGTGTTCTTTAATATTCCAAAATTAATGTTTCCGTTCTACCAATAGGAAACCGAAAAATTAACGAAATGACAAAAAAATGTACTTTTGGCGGTGATAGATGACAGCTGGCAAGAAAGAGTTTGTGGCAATTCCGAATAGCTAGCGGAGACCAAAGGAAATAGAAAACTAATACGGGAAAGTCTGTGCCATTCTGTAGCACCACTAGTTGATTTTGGTATATTATTTTACTGTTTATTTTTACATATACGATATTTTCACCTTTTGGAGAAGTATTTGGGTAAATATTTTCATTTTGATTTTTGGTTAAACATTTATTTTGGCAGCAAAGACCCATGTGCCATTATGTAAACATGTGTGAGGGAAGATATCCACTGACGATCGTCGCGTCATCAATGTTAATGAATATTGCCAATTAATTTTACATAAAAATAGAGGCAACGATTTTCATGTTTAAATTCTATTTTTTACTTAAACATTGTTTCTGCATATTTTGTGTATTATTGCCAATGTCCAACTATTAAATATACCTTGAAAAACGTAATGGGGCCCGCCGCCTCACCGGCCTTGTAGTTTGTGCCCCTATGTGCAAAAATATTTAATAAAAAAATGTGTACTAACAATTGGCCATTGGAAGAAATGATCATGTCTTCGAAACGATTTAAACTTACTTCGAAATGATTTTAAAAAATGCACAGGAAACTCATTTAAGAGATCAAAGAACGACGAACGTGAGATTCTAAAAAAATTCCTTTCCTAAGAAGGTCTACGTCCAAAAATGTTTTGCTCTACCAATCAGTAATAGTGGATGCAATAAAACCGCTGAAAATGACTTCAATTGTCTAAATTGTTTCGATTTTAGGATTTGAAATTCAATTCATATTTATTTTGGTTGTTGCTATATTTTTGTCGCATTGTGAAACCAGGGAACAAACAATGCGACGAAGAAAGGAAAAAAATCGAGTGCTTCGACCCAAAGTATGAGCAAATACGATAAGAAATACCAACGCTTGCTGTTTTAAAGATGAGCAAAAAGCAGATTGGCTTCGGTTTTTGATAGGAATTTCTACTTGTACATTCACTAAACTGCGTTGGAAATGGGAAGTCATTGAGTACGCCTGGGTCAACAAACGCTAAATAAGGAATATTAGATGTCACTTCACGTGTAATGTCGTGAAGTGCATGGTTAATGCTTGAGGTGTGGTCTAAACTCATCCCAGAACATTCAATTCGCGTACCTTTGTCCTTCCAAGTTCCTTTCAGCTCTATTGTCTAGAGGCCCAAGCCAAACGCTTCAAATTCTGCTGATAGAAAGATTGATTTCCATTCGAAGATATCTTCGATTGTAAATTATTAGTTCCAAGTACGGAATTAAAATATTTGTTGTAAACTAAGTTCATTATCATAACTGAAATTAGTTCATTGTCACAACTCAGACTCTTTAAAATGTTGCTAGAACTTGAAATTTATAAACATTCCTTAATTTTTACATATAAATGCATATAGACTGCCCTTTTTCGCGTCCATTTATGAAATATTTAGTTTTTCGTTGAGTGAATTAATTATAATTAGTTGAATGTGGCGTCGCCGACGCTGTAAACTGTTTTAAAAGTATATTCATGTGTTGACAATTTCTTTCGTACTTCATTTCTTTCATGCGTAGTTCTGTTCAAATATGGTCTTAAGAGTATCTGGTATTGGACTTACCAATGAATAGTAGTATTTGTTAATATTATACTTCAGTTCAAAAATTCCCAACACATCAATATATCAATGGCCTTGTATATTAACTCCAAACGGGAAATAAACTGGTCATATTGCAATTTCAGAATTATAATCGCAGTAAAAAATATTTACAGATATATGAATGATGCGATGGCATAGCTATATTTTTTACGTTTTGTATTCTAATATGAACATAAATGATCACCTGTAAGCTGTTGTTCTGGGATATTCTCTAATGCTAATGTAATATCATTCTTCATTAGTTCGGAAAATTCTGACGCAAAATCTTCTACAAGCACATTTGATTCCCCTGAGTAGCTTAAGACTTTCATATTTTTGTCCCCTATTTTAAGATTTTAAAACTCCACAAACTCGGTCTGATTTTTGTTCTAAAGGCGAAAATATATATAAGCATTAAAAGGTTGTATGTTTATGTGTATAAATTGTAAGTCACATTCAATTGAAAATCGATTTTTGCACGCTTAAGAAATGAATTACTCAGTATTTACAGTTTTTGTTTCTTTCGTATTCACTTCACGTTCTTCAAATTTAATGTTCCAAGGCAAGTTGCAAATTCTACTTCACTACAACTAAAATACTTCAGAATTTACAACACATTCTGCCGGGCGATATTCATGTAGTTTTTTCTCGTTTGTCAAAAATCAGTGTTGCCATCCTCATGGAAGAAAATTATGGTATCTCGGACTGAAAATAACCACGGAATAATGGGGTTTAATCATCGCCATCTGCATAGATCCATTTAGGTGGCGTTGGTTAATTCCCGTCGTACAAAGATCGTAGATCCAAAACACGAAAAAACACGTTTTTGACAATTTCTTGGAATCTTATGGCCGGATCGAAAAACAAATTATCAGTTCTCCAACAGGGGACCGAGACGCATTCAATGACAGTTCATATGTCTCGATTGGTGCACGGGAAGGTGTCTAGCCGTGAGGCACGGAAATTTCCACACACGCACGGTATAGGAGTTAACTCAAATACTATATAGGGAAGGGATAAATAATTTCAAGGAAAATCAATTTTTATCACTATATTAATGGCACACCTTCATTCTACCAATCCACAACTACCACTCAGAATTCAAGACTACCAATCAGAATTCAAGAAAAAGATCATAATCATTTGATTAAGACACTGTAACACAAATGTGGCCAAGGTATTTCCAGTTCTCCTGAAACATTACAAATACATACATTACAAATTACGTACAGACATCAACTACATATAATCAATGAATGAACAAAAACAAAATTGGTGAAGCAAAAGTTGGTTTGACCCCAATTGACAAATGGAACACCATAAAAAATGTAACATGAATAAATTTAACTAGCGTACCCGTGCGAGAACTCTCGCATGTTAGATCTTGAATTAATGATTATGCAAATAAACCTCGTCAGACTGCACAAACTACGGTGTTAACAGAAAGCGTTAATAAAGATAGTCAAATCTAAGCCTTCTAAGCGTGTCGCCACAAAAATTGCTACCAGCAGAAAGGGCTGAAATATCGAGGTGGCCTTGACAGTATTGAAGCGTGGAACCGAAAAGTTAATTGAATGGATCGGAAAATATCTCATCTTGTAGATTATGATGTGAAAAACGTTTCTTTGAGGCTTTTGGCTTCAAAATTTTACTTTTTAAGGCTCTAAAACGCTTTGTTTACGAGTTATTTGCCGATATAGGTTGACATGTGATGCGGGTTGCATTTTACATGAATATTTCGATGCGTTGTTTTGAAGAAATCATCCATATTTTTGAAGTCAAAGTGCAATTCGTCACGTCTCCTTGAAATTCTCTTTCTTTAGACCTAATTTATATTGATTGGTTGCTTGTGAGACCCGCAAAGGGGAGGTATACTACTGAAATAATATAGGAGACGATGTTTTACATATAAAACACTTGGTCACAAAGGGAAGGGATAAATAATTCCAAGGAAAATCAATTTTTATCACTATATTAATGGCACACTTTCACTCTACCAATTCACAACTACCACTCAGAATTCAAGACTACCAATCAGAATTCAAGAAAAAGATCATAATCATTTGATTAAGACACTGTAACACAAATGTGACCAAGGTATTTCCAATTCTCCTGAAACATTACAAATACATACATTACAAATTACGTACAGACATCTACTACATATAAGCAATGAATGAACAAAACAAAATTGGTGAAGCAAAAGATGGTTTGACCCTAGTAGGCAAATGGAACACCATAAAATATGTAACATGAATAAATTTAATGTTTTACATATAAAACATTTGGGTTTGGCATGTTTCAAATGTAAACTAGTGATGGTAAAACAGGACATACTTTCTCGCATTATTTCTAACTGCTCAGGTATATTATATTGCTACACTAACATGCAGAAGTGTTTTCCACTAGCAAAAATTATTTTCTGCATCAAGACTTCACCTCGTGTCCTTCGAGTTAATTTACCGCGAGCCTTACCTCTACCTAGCTCTATAGAAACGCTGTAAGTTACGAACGCGTGCCGACGCTTAAAAATGTAATTGTCTCACACCAGTATTTCCAATATGCTGTTTTCAACGATAACAACACTATCGTTCAAAAATAAATTATCTCCCTCCAGCGTGGCACCATTGAACAAGCTCTAAGCTCTCGACTGATTTCCAGTCAAGTATGGTACAGTAATTCATCAGAGTATGTTAAAGTAAGGGGTGAGGATAGGAGAAGTGAGAGGAAGGAAAGATGCCGCGAGGTCCATGGCCATTTGTGAGGGTACTGCTCCGGCATTCGCCTGGTATAGATGGGAAAAAAAGCACTGAAAACTACCGATCAGAGCAGTCGGCCGCTAGAGCTCTCCTGACAGCGACTGAATTCGACCTAGCTGACAAGGTAATGTCGAAAATCCTGCCATCGTCGGGACTCGAACCTAGGACATGCACTGCAGTAACATCAGTGCCCTGAACTTGAACACCTTTTAAAGTTTTTTTTATATGTACATGGAATCTTCTTTGCTCTGGCTCTTTGCCTTCCTTTTCTATTTCTTAAGAAAAGTTTATATCCATATTTATCCATATCAACCACGCAATATAAAGGCCGACCTTTTAAAAGACGGAGGAATATTTTTATTGTGAATGATATTATTTTTAAGGTCTGCAACGTGGAAATTAAATAAAACGTATTATTCATGGAATCTAAGTGGAAAGTAGCTCAAAATTTTGCATTTTCAGAAAAGCTCAAAAGCCATTTTCTCATATACGGCTGCAAATTTTTTTCTTGATACTTTTGTAACGGATAGTGCTAATTACACTATTTAGTATAGCGTAAAGTTTATTTTGAGTTATTTTTTTTGTTTTTTTTCAAAAATTACATAATTGTAATTATTTTGAAAGATCTCTCACATCTTTAATATGCACATTACCAGCAATTTGTAAAGGTTATTATATTTGTGAGTGTACGTGCTTGAAATAACTTCAAATAAAGTATTTTGAAAACTCAAACATTTTCTGTGAAAATGAGCTTCAAATTTCGCATTTTAGTAGCGCAAAAACGCCATTTTCTCTTAAATGGCACATAATTTTTAAAAGAAAATTGCCATTTATGACTAGTTTTTGTGTTCTTTGATATTCTAAGATTAATATTTCCGTTCTACCAATAGGAAACCGAAAAGTTAAGAAAATGACAAAAAATGTACTTTTGGCAGTGATAGATGATGGCAGTTGGCAAGAAAGAGTATGTAGCAATTCCGAATAGTTAGCGAAGACCCAAGGAAATAGAAAACTAATACGGGAAAGTCCGTGCCATTCTGTAGCAGAACTACTTGGAGTCATTGTCACCACATTCAATTAAGATAGGCTCCAAAAAACAGCTGCGTATTGCATTTGTAAATATTAACAGAGCCATTTCAAGAATAACTCTTAGCAACAATGACTCCAGATAATAAAATTTCCCACGTTTTCATGGACATGTACCAGACTTAACAATCAACTTAGGTGCGCAGGAACAACAGGGGTTTAGAAAAGGTCATTCAACAATAAATGACATATTTACATTAAAACTAATAATTGAAAAACGAGTTGAGTTTAATAGAGAAACACATTTAACCTTCGTGGATATTGAGAAGGCTTTTGATAATGTCAACCGATGTAAATTATGGAGCATAATGAAAGAAGAAGGGTGTTAAGTCATCTAGTACAAGTGTCGAAAAGTACATACTAGCAGTAAAATATATTGGATATGTTTCTGGAAAGAGGATTATAAAGGAAGGAGTAAGGATGACAGTCTTTCGCCAACACACTATAACATAGTATATCTGGGATATATAATTAAAAGGTGGAAGAACGTGGTGCCCTCAGGAATTCACCTTGGCAAAAATACATTTTATATACTGTTTTATATGCCGACGACCAGGTAATCCTGCAGGAAAAACGCAGATAATTTGGCAAAGATCTATTTACCAACTGGAGGGAATGAACTGAATTTTAAGGGAGTACAATCTGACAGTATCAGATAATAAAACCAAAGTAATGGCTTCTAAAGGAAAAGAATCGGTTAGGACAAATGCTGTTCTTCAAAATATAGTGTTAGAAGAAGTGACGCATTTTAAATACCTAGAGTGCGAAATTATATATGAAAGAGACAGGGGGATCACCAGTAAGATCCATAAATTTCAAGCAGTATATGGAACTATAAATAGAACATTTAAAAAGAAAGCACGGAAAGAAACCCAGTACAAAACTTGAGTTCAAAAACAAGAAGATTGTAGGAGGATTGAATCAGCAGAAATGATATTTCTGAGTGGAATCACAAGCTGTATATTAAGAGACTAAATAAAAGGTGAAAAAAATAAGAGAGGAACTAGGGCGAATAGAAACAGTACATGACAAAATTAAGAAGTACAGACAGAAATGGGTGACACATATTGGAAATATGCCGCAAGACAGCCTTCCAGTGCAAGCCTTGAATTATAAGCTGCGAGGAAAGAGAATCATTGGGAGGCCAAGAATGAGATGGAAAGAACAGGCAATATGTCTAATCCGTGAAGGAAAATAATGATGCTTACGTTTTATTATACAGAACGAGACACGTAACTTTAGCACCTGTAACTTTTGAACGGTTGAAGTTATTGCAATGCAGTTTTCACGGAAGTGCATGAGGGAAGGGGGCTAATTAATATGTGTATTCACTTCTGTTTTATCACTTGTATTTTACGAGATATTTGAGGTAACTTTGTTTTTGCAAACGGAAATATATACATTTTTCAGTCTATCTTGACGAGCGTAAAAATACGAATTTAATGATGTACATATTGTGATATGTTAGATAAGCATTTTTTGAGTAATTTTGAATTTTTTGCAACTAGTGTTTAACAGATATTTTGAATGTAACAGACCGCCACTCAAGGTCACGCAACGCTCCACCAGCAAACGCGCGCTCAGAGAAGGAAGAGACTGAAGATACGAAACGTATTCAAAATATTCACAAAAAACTGTTGCAGTTTTTTCCTTATTTCTGCTTTCAGTCCTTCTGCACTTTCATATTTTTTGTCATTTTGCGTTTGAAGGAAATAAAGGATTGAAAATAAGGATTTGTCATCAGGAATAAGTACTGTAATAAAATTGTTTATTACTTCAACTCCATTTATTGGGGTTTTATATCTCAGGACATTAATAGGATCTTGAAACAAAGCACAATAAGAATAAATAATTAAGACTGTGAAAAGAATATTGCGTATTTTCAGCAAACAATTTCAATGATGTAAAACTGACATAAAAATGGGCCATTTCGTTTTGTCATAACTTAAAATGACTTTCTGTACTAAACGGCATTATTCCAAAGAGAAAAGAAGGAAAATGACATTTCATCAAAATCCGCCCCCTACTGACACCTATCCTCTCTCATTCTTCTATACCACAAAATTTAAATTGGGTTGGAATGACAGTTCATTCGCTAGTATTCCCGGTGCTAAACAGCGAACGCTTGATAACAAGAAGGACACGGGTGAATAATAATAATAATAATAATAATAATAACAACCCTCAAAATTGATATTTTTGCGATAAGTAGAGTTTTTTGGCTTCAGACATCTGTAATTCTCATCCTAATGTGGTAATCAAATAGTTCAATTTATCGCTCATAGATTGCCCTCGGCTGTTGCCATTTTCATGTAACCTATTTAAACTCCTGAAACCGAAACGTAGCAGTGCTTATTATCCGTATCTCAAAAGCATTTCTCTGTGAATGATCACATTTTACTTCCAACCCCGTCACTTGCCGTTGGGTATACTGATATTATCACAGTGGTGACATGTCCCTCAAACAGTGCGAAGGGATGTTTGAGGAGATGCTAACCACTTGCCAGAGAACTCTACCCGAGCTCTGGAAGTATTCCGAACAACGTTCCCCTGGATCCTGTGTGTGTGTGTGTGTGTGTGTGTGTGTGTGTGAAAGAGCGAGAGAGAATTATTTCCAAAAGAATACGATTTTGTATTTAAATTAATTTTTGAATAAATTTTTCCCCTGAATTTATTATTTTGTCATTTCTGGATGTCGTTGTGTAACTGAGTTATGCTTTTTTTATTAGTTTGTTTTAACAATTTGATTTGTCTCAAAGCTAAGGAAAGAAAAGAATAAGAATTAATGAAATTTAATAAAAATCTCTTAAAGAAGCTTTCTCAAATTAGTCTTTAAATGAAACAAGTAATTGTATAGCGTACTATATTCTGAAACACTTGATGTGCAATTTTGAATATAAAAAAAGAACGGAAATGAGTTACGGAAGTAGAAGATCCAACCAGACCTTCATATTGGATGTGTTTCATTGATATGAAGATTGATTGTGGTGCTGAGTTCTGCAGGACCTTCGCTTCTCCTCCGTGACCTAGAACAACAACAAAAACGTGCTGATCGCTCTTGCATCATTGAGGTTTTCAGTGATAAAAATGTAAAATGAAAAGTGTGTCCAAATACAGAGACACTCAGGCACGTTGGAAGGGAATGGGTAGCGTCCTAAAATTACTTCCGAAATAAAGGTAATGGCGCTAAACAGCACACACTTTCACGTAACATTGGTAACAGTTATGTAATAAATAATGTTGCAACTTGTATTTTACATACACTTCACCTGGCACTTCAAAATGTCCTAACGAAAGGAAGAGCGAATATATATATAGAAACGAGTCGTTAATTCGACCCTTCACAACGATCATTTGTTAATGGGGACAGGGATTCTTTTCCGGGAATGGGCTCTGGGTTCCATTTTCCTCACCTATGGAAACACGTAGGTAATCTGACTAAACATGAATCTTTATTTAACGGTAGGTTACAAAATTTAGTTGTTTTTCTTTCTTACAATACATCTATTCGATCGACACACTATCCTTAACAACCTCTTGGTGATTGGCTTCGTATTGTCATAGAATTCCACTCATTGCTCACAATTTTAATGACTATGGGGCCTCCACTACTGATCACTGCTTCCTATTCCTTACCCACCCCCTTTTCAATATCTCCGGCTTAACACTTCCTGCCGCGATTTCGCCACCCACCACCGTTATAGCGGACTCGCCATGCGTCACCCGCCAACGTTCCTCAGTTCTCTGTCCGTGATAAACCTCTTCTTCTACACTTCGCAGTCGGATGCTCAATGCCGCACAGTTTGGGTTCACACTATATTCACCTTGCGTCCATTCCCATGCTTTGTCGCATTCACGCGTATTCCACCCCGTCTGACAAAGTTCACTGATGAGATTTCTATCACTCCGATTACAGTTTCGTATTCCTGCATGATCACTAATACACGGTTACCAAACATCACCATTTAATGCCGCACGGAACTCCACGTTCCTCCGCCGCTACAAATTTACCCACGTGATTGTTTTCATTCACTGATATTATCTTTCCTTTACTTCACTAATACAACTATTTTCACTCACTGCATACCTTCTTCTTCCACATTGTGCCTCCTTACGCTCCCCACTCTCGATGAGTCTGGATTTCAACACTGTTCATACTTTTGTTTCCGCACCATTTGTAAGCGACCTTTCCATTTTGTGGCGATCTCCACACTACTGTCTTTTCTCGTTGGTCACGCGCGCTTCGGTTCCCCTCTGATTCGGTTCCAGCGTCCGATTCAGTCGGCGCGCCCTTCGCTAACACACAATTCAAATGCTTGCGTTCTTAGAAACGTATTATTATCATTGGTGTAATAATATTAATAATTCGTTTCAATATATATTGTAATCTGAACCCCCCTTTTCTGCTTTTCTGGTACTAGGATCGGTGATGGGTTTTTCATAACAAAACACACAACACAACATTAAATTTAACAATAATCAATTAATCTAATAAAATGTGAGATGAATGATGGAATTTTACAATGATTTTACATTATGTGATACTGGCGGCTTAATTTCTATTATCTGACAATTGTTGGTTGCCATACCCAAGCAAAATTAATTACAAAACAATTATGAGTTTATGCCGCTGGATTTTTCTTTCACACCTTTACACTGAAGGCGTAATGAACCCCTTTTCTCTTGGAGTCTCAGTCCTTCCGCATTATTGCGGTAACAACATTACCATTTTTGGTGTTTGAAGGATCTGCCTCTCAGCTGGCGTCGGCTCCCAGGCAGGTAAAGTGGAGGGGGCGCTCCCTCGCCTTTGTCCTGAAGTCGGCCGTCCCCTCAGCTGCTCCGTGGCCACCGCCAGCAGGTCAAAGCACCCAGCAATGATCGCGTCCAGGCACCCGGGATGGTGTCATGAATGACAGCCGCGGCGCGTGCCCCTCTTCCTCGAAACTTTCGACTCGCAATTAACTTAGGCGAATGATGCAGACGCGTAGGGCGTGCAACTCCGATTATTACCGGTCATTGCGTCGGTAACAAGTCGCGTTCGGCAAGTCGCGGATAACTGCCCGCTAACTATGGCGAGTACAAGCCCTTAATGCGAACTGGTTGGCGAATGCGTCTCGCAACAAGCTCGACGAGCAGTGTCGGCTCGCGGAGTTCACGCAGAAACGAACTTTCGTGGCGTTACTTTCGAAGTCTAGCTCATCGAAGAGTTACGTTAGGCGTCTATCTCATAAGTCGTACATTGGACGTCTCTCTCGGAAATTTCAGATCTAAGTGTCTCTCCCATAGCCTTCCGGTCATGACGAGAGCTCTGATACCCCCCCATTACATTTCCAAATCGCCCTGATTGCTGGAAATTGAAATTTTGGCGCAGTGGCGGAGCGAACCTCCGACCAATGTCCGTTCACGCCGCGTACAAAAAATTATCCGTTGCTTCGGAGTCCGTTGGCCGGCTTGCGTCTTTTCATTGCGGTTCTGCAAAAATTCGTTGTGGCCTACTTTCTACGCGGCCCGAGTGAAGAGTCCGTTTGGTCGTAAACGTGGAGTGAATGGTGGTCATTCGCTTTGTTGATCGCGCCGCCAAACAGACAAAGGCGACCCTTCTCACCCCCTCTCTGCCTCGTGTCGGCGGCTCTCCGCTTCCCTCAGTCGCCGAAAAGGACGGGCCGTCGTAAAACCCAGCCCCCCTGTGCTCGGGTCCCCGACGCAGGTAGCGCTTACTTCCGTCCTCGATACTGGCCCGACTGACATTAAATCGATAGAAATTATTAATAATATTATTTTAATCATCTCTCGTTCGCGTCGGGTCGTTACAATATATATATATATATATATATATATATATATATATATATATATATATATATTATTCTAAATGGAAACGAAAGTGCTTTATTTACCTTTGAATTGTATAGTAAACCAATATTCAATGTATTCAAGAACTAGAAATGGTGGCCATAAACGATGTCTGATACACATTTTAGCCGTAATTGGAAATAGTAGTTTATTACAACAGGGAATGCTAGCGATGGAGGTTGTGATGTCTACGGCATTAAACGATAGCTTGCCGTTGCCAAACAATGGTCGCTGGGTTCATTTATTTTTATTTTTATTTTCGACAAAAAAAACACTATAATCTGTATGCGACATGTGAGGAAGTATAATCCACGCATTTCTTGAGCTCCAAAATCCCCAACCCTTTCACTATACCTTGATGAATGTTGAATAAAAGTACCAGTAAGTGAGGTAGGCAGCATTTAAACACCAGAAATACCCCTAATTGAACTTTACATCATATTAAAAAGTGCAATTAGCACTATCTGTTCGAAAAGTTTGAAGAAAAAATCTGGGTCGATTTTTGAGAAAATGGCGTCTGAGCGTTTCAGAAAATGCAGAAATTTGAGTCAGTTTTCACAGAAAATGGTTGAGTTCTCGAGGAACTTTACTGAACATTATTTAAAGCACATGTACTCCTAAATATAATGATGTGAACAAATCGCCACTAATATAAATATTACCGACGTGGGATACAAGTGAAGAAAATTTCATTTTTTAATTTTTGAAAAACAAAGAAATAGAGCAATATGGCGTTAATGTTATCTCGTAGAATACATTAGGCACTATCTCTACCAAAATTTTATAGAAAAAATGTTGACACGTTTTTGAGAAAATATTGTTTTCGTAATTTTTTAAATTGCACATGTTGCACGCTGTATTGCGCGAAAACTACTTAACGTTTCAAACAATTACAGGACCTTAACCTTAACCTCAACTCATTTTGCAAAACAAATTTGAGTTGAAGGAAAAGTATCTTCAATTGTGTAGTTGTAGGAAGTCGCCGAAAAAATTTCAACCTTTTCCAAAATTCAAAATTTCAGTGAATGTCGAACTGATCTCACCTTAATAAGTGTATTTCATTCCATTCTTACAAGAAATTTAAAGAAAAAAATTTGGTGCCGTTTTCTGAGAAATTTTCGAAAATGTCTGGGGGGCTTTATGTAAAGTACTCCCAAATTTTGAAGAAAGTTTTTCAAAATCGCGGCGCCTCGAGTGGAAGCAGATTGACCGGGGAATATCCATTTTGGAAGAAATTGCACGCATAGTTTAGGCGATAGTGTTGTTCAGAGACTGACGGACGGATGGACATTTTGAAAAGAACTACTTTTTCGGTAAGAGGGGACCCCAAAATATGTATTTGCGTTGAAACCTCAAAATCGATTTTCCGCAACAATACATAACTTCCCCTATACTACGTATATTACTTCGTATCCCTCAATTAAACTATTCACATAATAAAATTATTAATGGAAACATGATTACTGATGCAGCGAAGTACCGAGCCCCCCTCCTCATACGCCACTGAATTAAATGATAACTATAATTTATTAATAGGAAATTTGATCTCCCATTTACAGTTTAGGAAATACGTCTTCTTACAGACAATCTGTGACCAAGAAATCATCGATCTTCGCTAATAGTTTCAAGGCTCGAACCTACGACCACCCGCTACCCACAAGGCTCGAGACGTCCGTCAAGGCGAACATCTCTGCGGAGAAGTTTCTACGGCAGCCGCGGCCCTAACGACTGTCAGCATGGCCAATTTCATATCTTCCGAGTTCCCCCTCCCTCGCGCGAGCTAGACGCACAAGAACCCCAACACTCCCGTTCTTATCGACGCAGCGAATGAGAATCGCAACCCAAGGCCGCTGTACGTTGCGGCGGGCGGCCGCTCAAAAGGGAAATAAATGCAGGTAGGTAACAGCGAATCCCCGTATTCTCTTCGTGGCCCGCTCCCGCACAACACCCACCCACTGACCGCCGGAGGCGGAGTCGAACATTTCGGCAGGGAGCACCGCGCATAAAACTACGCCCGCGAGCAACGGTGAAGGCGCCTCCTCGCAAACAACCCTTGTCCAGCGAAAGGACATCGGCCGCACATCCGTTCCCGAAGCGGCGTCAGGCAAGCACGGCGGTGGCGATGGCGCGCACGTCGGTGGTCGTGGTGACCACTCTCCTGGTGCTCATGGTGGTGAGCAGCTCGTCGGGGTCGCCGATCTTCCCTTTCTTCTTCCCCCAGTACCCGGAGAGGCCTCCGCCCTACCCTGACGACGACGGAAAGAACGGGAAGGACAGGTACAAAGAGATCTGCGGCGTCGCCAACGCGGGCGGCCTTTTCCCGGGGCCGGTCTGCCCCTACTGAGCTCCTGGCGAAGACCGCGCAGCTGGAGAAGCATTTGCGAGTGCCGTGGTGATTAATTAGTAAGGGACCGACCGTGGTGATCAATTGTACTTCGGTTTTTCTTTCTCGGCGAACGAGGGTTTGCCAATAAAATGGAATATTTTACGGTATTTCGCGTCGTTCCGGTTGTGCCGCTAGGAGTCGTATGATCGCGACTGTCTTGAGCAGTGCTGCCCATCATACGATTCCTGGCAGCACAACGGAGAACGACGCGAAGTACTGTGAGATATTACATTTTGATGACATCCCCCGTGCGCCAAGAAAGAAAAACCGACATATAGTAAGGGACTGACTCGCCCGAAGGAAGTCATGTGAAAGGACACTGTCGTTGACACTAGTCAGCCATCAGTTGGGTGTGCGGTAACCCTTGCACTACCAATTTTAATTTTTATTGGAATTTTTTTGATCAGCAGCAACAATAGGACATCGATACAAAATTTTGGAACACATGTTAAAACCATTATTAGCTACATAACCCACCGAGTCATGTCCCATTGGTAGTCAAAGGGTTAAACATGGATTTTTTTAGTTTTTGTGTAATTTACGTAGCAAGCATTTTGAAAGTTCTCAAAATTTACCAATATTTCTGTTTGAGTTTAGGAACTTGCGAATTTTTAGTACACCATTCTTATGCATTTCCAAAGATGTGAACATAATATTAAGTTAAACAGAAAAAAGGCAAAAGCTCGGTGCTCATAAATTATACAAAGTTGAGAAATTATTATTACAGATTATTACAATTCTGCGTAATCCCAAAATTCTTATTATCCTCTTCAATGAGAGAGGTTTAAGTTATGCAAAAAAAATTGTGAAGTTATTAATCTTGTGAAGCAATTTGTACTTAATTCTAATTGAACGGGAGACGGGTGTTTTAGCACGGGTTTTCGCCGCCATCGGCGTCGGGGAGCCGTACCGTTTCTTCTTCGGTCGGCGTAAAGCATGAGCACTCAGTTCATTGCAACTAAATGTAGCTTAAGTCCAATAATACACTGACAAAATAAGCACTATATATACATGTTATAGAAAGATCCGAAGAAATCACTGTAAAAAATCACTATTTCTTGGAGCACTGATTCTAAACGTTTGAAGTTCTTGAATAGCTGGGGCAATGTCAGCACAGTTTTGAATCAAATACCCTGCGTTCCATGTGTATTATTAGTTATTGTAATTCATTTTTAAACTATGAAAATAACAAGAATTACACTATTATATCGTTCCACTATGGCATCAAACATGAAAATTCAATATTCAGAATTAGATTTGCGCGGAACCATGCACGGCCCCTTAAAATCTGAACATTCAATCCATTTTAAATCATATAATTATGTTAGTTTTAATACGTTGTTGCAAATAGATTATCATAAATTAATTGTGTCAGTATGAAAATTGATAATTTTCTTGGTTCAAAAACTAAGTTTAGTTGATGTGAAAATTAATATACTGTTTTGTTTTCTGAGAAAGACCCAAAAACTATCTTGTAGTTAAGGCGTTTTTTTAAAGATAACTTCTTTGCACCCTGGAATGTTTTCAATACATTCTACTTTTTTAAGGTCACATCTATAAATATTAATGTACCTAAAAAAATAGCTAGCAATAAATATAGTAATTTCAACAGACTGTTTTTGCTCAAAGAAGTTTTTTAATTCCTTATGTAGGAATTAATTAAATGTTCAAATATTATTTTTTATTAATATTTGGGCATTTAACCTATTGATTATTTTTCTAATTATACATTTCTTTCATACCCTACTTTACTGTTTAAATAACTGTTCATTTGTGACCAATTCACTTTCCCTGTAGGGAAAAAAGGCTCTAAAATTTACATTACACGCATAAAACAAAAAGTTGAAGTTAAAGATTATAAGAAGTTAATCAAATTATATTATATCTAAAATAACATACATTTACAATTGAATATTTTTAATGATTCTATATGTATGCAATCTATATTTTGCATATCCACCATTAATTTAAAAATGTTCCACCTTGTGCAATATCTTGGTCGTTTAATTAATTTGAACATTTCAACCTGAAATAGTTCGTCTTGGAATTGTTTTATTTATTTCCCAGTTTAAACGGGATTTTACTAGATGAAGAAAAGAATGTAACAATATCTCAATACTTTAAACACTCCACAATTAAACGAGTTCATAGAATTGCACAAAAGTTTGAATTAAAAAAAGTTGAAAATGAAACTCGGCGTTGATAACAGATATCTTGTGGTACTCCATAATGTAAGTGAGGAAACAATCAAACATGACAATAACAGTTATAATATTTATTACGTAGGGGAATTCAAAAAGTAACAGCAAACTATTTTTTACGAAGTGTATATTTCACTTACAGGTACAAACAAGATGTCATTTTTCTACATAACTACCTTCATTTCGATACACTTCTCATGCCTTTGCACCAACTTTTCTATTCCGACGGAATCAAAGGTTTATGTTCTGCCCGCAGCCAAGAGTGCACCACTTCTTTAATCTCATCATCACTTCCAAATCGACCTCCTCTAAGAGCGTCCGCCACGGGCCCGAACAATGGTAATCCGAAGGAGGCAGATCAGGGCTGTACGGGGAATTATGTAAGACCAGAAATCTCAGTCTCTGAATGACGGCAAGAGTTACAGCGGGTGCGTGGTGGCGCGCGTTGTCGTGAAGTATAAGAACGCCTCTGGACAACAGTTCTCTGCGGTGGCTTCAGCTCATTCCCCAACATGGCGCTGTACCGGTCATTGTTCACTGTTTCACCCCTTGGCTGATAATGCTCCAAAATAGGTCCATTCCTATCCCAAAAAGAATTATTTATTTACGTCAAAAAATTTTAAAACTGTGTGACGAGCTATGGGGAGAAGTGAAATTTGTGCACGTTTTCATAATTCTGTGATATCTGTGATACACCATATTCTATAATGGAACAAGATACAAAACTCCCTCCGAATGCCCATGCGCGAGGAGGGGTGACTCCCACCATCAACCGCTCACTTCCCCTGAAAATATCGCTCTCTCACTCGCTCTGTGCGCCAGGTGACGTGGCCGGTCGAGAAGAGAGGGGTCTGAACGCACAGGCTGCTTTGTTCGTAGCCCAACGCGCAGCAGTAAAAGTGTCAGCCATCCAAATCAAAACAGTTTCAACTGTCTGTGCACAAACGCTGACAATATATATAAAGATTCAGTAAAAGAAACATGTATTGGAAGCATTGCCCCTGGTCCTCAGTTCTGTCCCTTTCGTCTTCGAGTGCTGTGCAGCATGGCGTCTCTTTGCGTAGGTCTAATTTCAAAGTAAGTTCACAGGCGTAATATTGTGTATATCTGTTTTTAACACTGGAACAACAGTTTGCAGGTAATATAATTTGAACATCAAGCTCCCTCTTTACCATCGCGATCTCAATTCCATCGAGTTAGTTTGGAGTTCAATTTAGAATCATGTTAAGAAAGAAAGCATCGGTACCTGTCTATGAGTTAAAGAAAATGTATGCCCAAATCTATGGGAGAAGTGTTGTGAACACGATAAGAAAATCGAAGAAGATTAAATGAAAACAGACATGTCGACGAAAGCAAAAGGAGACAAAACTATCGTTTCTTTGCGGGGCAGTTCCTCTGAGTGTGAGGACGACAATGACGTCACGCAGCGAAGGCTGCAGTGATATTGATGACTTATAGCTCCGCCTTGCTGGGGGAGGGCGACAAAGTGCATTCGCGCAGTAGGTTCAGATATTCTGGTACTGTAGTAGGGGTGGGAGAAGCTCGCCAAACTAAGCACCTCCCAAAAGGGAGATTTCAAACTTGTCCCCCTATAGTCGAATTTTGAATACAGAAAAAAGAACGTTTTTTTTTCAAGTTTTGTTGACAAAATATTCGCTCCTACGTAATAAAATATATTTTGAAATGTAAATTAGCTATAAATTTGTGCCCTTAGCCCTCATCATGTTCTTCATGAAAGAATAATACTTTTTGCCGCGACAATACGGAAAACGATAATTTGAATAACTATATTTCCCACTGAAATTCAGAAGACGTGCACAGGTAATGAATTTTCACTTATGTCCAGAAGCAAAACAAGGAATCGTCTCAGCATTTGCTCAAAGGATCAGGGAAACTGAACGAAAAACGTGATCGAGATGGGGGCTGAGACTTGAATTTCTTCTTGGCAAGAGATGTGTGTCGCCATTCTAAAAACTGTCTTTTGTTTTCTGGTTCTTAAGAATGCACCCAGGTTTCGTCTCCTGTGACGATACGTGAAAGTATACTTCGGTTTTTACTTCTTGGCGTGTGGAGGCGTGTCATCACGGTGGAATATCTCGCGGTTTTTCACGTCGTTCTCGATTCTGCCGCCAGAAGTCGCATGATCGTGAAAGTATCGAGCACTGCTGTCGATCATGCGACTCCTCGCGGCAAAACCGAGAACAACGCGAAAATGCGTGAGATATTCGATCTTGATGACACGCTCTCACGCGTCAAGATATAAAAGCCCAAGTATAAGTCATGTCTTTCAGTGTTATATCGCGCCAGAAATAATGTGGCAGCCTGAAAACGCACCAACTTGCCAGAGAGCATCCTAGGCATCCATCGTGCACACAAAAAAACTGTACTTGAGAATCCTACTAATAATGGTGTGAGCTGATCCGACACCGATACTCAGTTCTTTGGATAAATTATCTACAGAACCCCGCTGATCCTCACGAATCATGGCCTCAGCGCGTCCCACATTCTCATCGGGAACGGCTGCTGGGACAACCAGAGCGCTGTTCATCTGTGACTGACGTAAGTCACCTTTTATAGGCTTCTACCAACACCACCTAGGCATCAAAGCCTTACAAGGCCTGAGCAGTCATTCAAAATGGCCGCCTAATAATGCCATACAAAGTGAAATACGATGTAAGAAGTTTCTACGGCAGCCGCGGCCCTAACGACTGTCAGCATGGCCAATTTCATATCTTCCGAGTTCCCCCTCTCTCGTGCGAGCTAGACGCTCAAGAACCCCCCAACACTCCCGTTCTTATCAACGCAGCGAATGAGAATCGCAACCCAAGGCCGCTGTACGTTGCGGCGGGCGGCCGCTCAAAAGGGAAATAAATACACGTAGTAACAACGGACCTGCGTATTCTGTTCGTGAACCGCTCACGCACACAACACACACTCTCCTTCACACCGGCCGGCGGAGGCGGAGACGAACTGTTCGGCAGCGAGTTCCGTGCATACAAATACGCCCGCGAGCAACGGTGAAGGCGCCTCGCAAACAACCCTTGTCCAGCGAAAGGACATCGGCCGCACATCCGTTCCCGAAGCGGCGTCAGGCAAGCACGGCGGTGGCGATGGCGCGCACGTCGGTGGTCGTGGTGACCACTCTCCTGGTGCTCATGGTGGTGAGCAGCTCGTCGGGGTCGCCATGCTTCTTTTTCTTCCCTTTCTTACGCCCCCACAACCGGCAGAGGCATCCGCCCAATCCGCCTCACCATCACCACGAAGAAGGAGGGAAGGAGAAGTTCAAAGAGCTCTGCCACATCATCAACGAGGGCGGCCATTTATTTGGGGGGCACTGCCCCTACTGAGCTCCTGCAGAAGACAGCGCAGCAGCAGAAGCATTTGCAAGTGCCGTGGTGATTAATTAGTAAGGGAGCGACCGTGGTGATTAATTATACTTCGTTTTTCTTTCTTGGCGCACGGGAGTGTGCCAATAAAATGGAATATTTCACGGTATTACGCGTCGTTCTCGGTTGTGCTGCTAGGAGGCGTATGAACGCGACTGTCTTGAGCAGTGCTGGCCATCATGCGACTCCTGGCAGCACGACGGAGAACGACGCGAAGTACCGTGAGATATTACATTTTGACATAAATATAGCTTAAGTCCAATAATACACTAACAAAATAAGCACTATATATACATGTTATAGAAAGATCCGAAGAAATCACCGTAAAAAATCACAATTTCTTGGAGCACTGATTCTAAACGTTTGAAGTTCTTGAATAGCTGGGGCAATGTCAGCAAAGTTTTGAATCACATACCCTGCGTTCCATGTGTATTATTAATGTAATTGATTTTTAAACTATGAAAATAACAAGAATTACACTATTATATCGTTCCACTATGGCATCAAACATGAAAATTCAACATTCAGAATTAGATTTGCGCGGAACCATGCACGGCCCCTTAAAATCTGAACATTCAATCCATTTTAAACCATATAATTATGTTAGTTTTGATACGTTGTTGCAAATAGATTATCATAAATTAATTGTGTCAGTATGAAAATTGATAATTTTCTTGGTTCAAAAACTAAGTTTAGTTGATGTGAAAATTAATATACTGTTTTGTTTTCTGAGAAAGACCCAAAAACTATCTTGTAGTTAAGGCGTTTTTTAAAGAAAACTTCTTTGCACCCTGGAATGTTTTCAATACATTCTACTTTTTTAAGGTCACATCTATAAATATTAATGTACCTAAAAAAATAGCTAGCAATAAATATAGTAATTTCAACAGACTGTTTTTGCTCAAAGAAGTTTTTTAATTCCTTATGTAGGAATTAATTAAATGTTCAAATATTATTTTTTATTAATATTTGGGCATTTAACCTATTGATTATTTTTCTAATTATACATTTCTTTCATACCCTACTTTACTGTTTAAATAACTGTTCATTTGTGACCAATTCACTTTCCCTGTTGGGAAAAAAGGCTCTAAAATTTACATTACAGGTATAAAACAAAATTAAGTTGAAGATTATAAGAAGTTAATCAAATTATATTATATCTAAAATAACATACATTTACAATTGAATATTTTTAATGATTGTATACGTATGCAATCTATATTTTCCATATCCACCACTAATTTAAAAATGTTCCACCTTGTGCAATATCTTGGTCGTTTAATTTATTTGAACATTCCAACCTGAAATAGTTCGTCTTGGAATTGTTTTATTTATTTCCCAGTTTAAACGGGATTTTACTAGATGAAGAAAAGAATGTAACAATATCTCAATACTTTAAACACTCCACAATTAAACGAGTTCATAGAATTGCACAAAAGTTTGAATTAAAAAAAGTTGAAAATGAAACTCGGCGTTGATAACAGATATCTTGTGGTACTCCATAATGTAAGTGAGGAAACAATCAAACATGACAATAACAGTTATAATATCTATTACGTAGGGGAATCAAAAAGTAACAGCAAACTATTTTTTACGAAGTGTATATTTCACTTACAGGTACAAACAAGATGTCATTTTTCTACATAACTACCTCCATTTCGATACACTTCTCATGCCTTTGCACCAACTTTTCTATTCCGACGGAATCAAAGGTTTATGTTCTGCCCGCAGCTAAGAGTGCACCGCTTCTTCAATCTCATCATCACTTCCAAATCGACCTCCTCTAAGAGCGTCCGCCACGGGCCCGAACAATGGTAATCCGAAGGAGGCAGATCAGGGCTGTACGGGGAATGATGTAAGACCAGAAATCTCAGTCTCTGAATGACGTCAAGTGTTGCAGCGGCTGTGTGGTGGCGCGCGTTGTCGAAAAGTATAAGAACGCCTCTGGACAAAAGTTCTCTGCGGTGGCTTCTGCTTATTCTCCAAAATGGCGCTGTACCGGCTAATGTTCACTGTTTCACCTCTTTGCTGATAATGCTCCAAAATCGGTCCATTGATATCCCAAAAGGAGGTGAAAAGGATCTTTCCGGCAGAGCGCTGACACTTGAATTTCTTCTTGGCCCGAAATGTGTGTCGCCATTCTAAAGACTGTATTTTGCTTTCTGGTTTGTAAGAATGCACCATCTTTCGTCTTCTGTGACGATACGTGAGAGTTTATTTGGGTTTTTACTTCTTGGTGCATGGAGGCGTGTCATCACGATGGAATATCTCACGGTATTTCGCGTTCTTGATTCTGCCGTTAGGAGTCGCATGATCGTGACTATTGAGCACTGCTGTCGATCATTCGACTCCTAGCGGTAAAACCGAGAACAACGCGAAATATCGTTAGATATTCCATCTTGATGACACGCCCCCACGCGTCAAGAAATAAAAACCCAAGTAGAAGTCATTGTCCTTGAGCGTTATATATCCCGCCAGAAATGATGTGGCAGCCTGAACACGCACCCTCCTGCCAGAGAGCATCCTAGGCACCTATCGTACACATAAAAAAACAGCTACTTGAGAACCTCACTAATAATGGTATGAGCTGATCCGACACTGATACTCAGTTCTTTGACTAAATTTTCTACAGAAACCCGCTGATCCTCACGAATCATGGCCTCAGCGCGTCCCACATTCTCATCGGTAACGGCTGCTGGGACAACCAGAGCGTTGTTCATCTGTGACTGACGTACGTCCCCTTTTATAGGCTTCTACCCACTCGTATACTCTTCTCTTAGTAACGCAGCTGTCCCCGTACCTTTCCAACATCCTTACATGGATTTGTCGAGGTTTTACGCCCTTCAGACCACAAAAGTCGTATCACTGCCCGCTGTTCTTCTGTGGTGTACACAGCTAGGGGCTGCCGCCATTTTGTTTCAACTTCCAGTCCCATTTAGAGTCCCTAGATACAGAGAGTAGCGCAAACGCCGCCATTTAATATCCTCTCACCTGATAGCCCAGTCAGGTACCAATCAGGAACAGAAGGAAAATTATAGCAGTTGGTGACATTATGACGATTTTCATGAATATTAATATTGTTTTGGGATAGATTAATGGTCCTCAACATAAGGAATATTACACAGTTCCAATTTTCCTGACAACTGAACATAAAATGGCGGGATTGGTGGAACAATGGAATGCGCTACTCTCTGTATCTAGGGACTCTAGTCCTATTCAGCTTGTCATTGCATCTGTCGGCAAATGCTGGAATTTTACGAAGCATTTTTCTTCACTTCCCGGGAATTGCAAATAATAAACGTGTTAATCGTCTCCTGTATTATTTCAGTAGTATACCTTCCCGTTGCGGCTCTCACACGCAACCAATCTTTATAAATGAGGTCTCTAAAGAAAGATAATTTCATGGACACTTGACGAATTGCTCTATGACGTTAAAAATATGAAACAAAAGGCATCTAAATATTAAAGTTAAATGCAACCCGCAACACTTGCCAAGGTTTTCGTCAAATAACTCCTAAACAAAGCGTTTTAGGGCCTTAAAAACTAAAATTCTGAGGCCAAAGGCCTCAATGAAACGTTCATCACACCATAGTCTATAAGATGAGACATTCCTCGACATTCAATTAAATTTTCGGTTCCGTGCTTCAATACTATCAAGGCCACCTCAATATTTCAGTCCTTGTGCTGGTAGCCATTTTTGTGACAACACGCTTAGAAGGCTTAGTTTCCTCAATCTTATATTTACTCTTTCTGTATACACCGTGATTTGTGCACTTTGATTAGGTTTATTTGCACAATCATTAATTCAAGATTTGCTCTCCAGCAACAACTAGAAGTATTAATATAGTTGCTTGATACCTATGAAGATGTGTCATATGCGTGTAGTGAAACCATTCAATTAATGTTTTGCCGTGGACTCTAAGTGCTGTGTACTTAATTGTGGAGAGATGTGGTTGTACATTGAAGAGTGAAGACTGGGTTTGTGTTTTACCTGTACCAATATTTTCGTTATCATTCGATGAAATTTTCAAGTGAGCGGGTTTAGACACGTAGCTTTCTCAAAAGTAAAAAGCTAATATTTTTGTGACTATCACGAAAAGCTAAAACCTTACAAAGAATATTGAATAATTACTTCAAATGTCTTTAAGGAAGTGTTGAGAATTGTTCCAAGAAAATTCTCCATGATATTGAATAAATATTTCTTGAAAATTTCTTTTAAACATCAATTGCACTGTTTTTATTTTTATTTGTTATTGTGTTAGTACATTGTAAGTTACCTTTATAGATTTTTAAACAAATAAACACGTTTCGTTAACTACTTTCCCTCTTGGAATCAAAATAGAAGGATAGGGATTAGTGTGGGGTTTAACATGCGCGAGTTCTCGCACGGGTACGCTAGTTGCATTTAATACTGTTAATTTGTTGTTACTTTTTGAATTGCCTTCCCAAAGTTAACTTTCGGACAACAATTTCCCATCTTCAGTAAGTCTATAACGTGGAAGAGAAATTACCAGGTACGAAATTGTAAAAGAAAAAAACATATAACAAAGAAATGAGATAAAATAATTTAATGACTAAAACTCTTAACACCAGTTAAAAATAATTTTTGCTTTCAAATTTTCCAATGATCAAGAAATTTATAAAAGTAACACCAAACCTTTCCCCTCCTCTCAGGCATTTTAATTTCTAAATATAAATCAAAATTCCAATTACCTAGTAAATTAAAGTTGCAAAGGAGTGACTTGTAACAAATAAAAATGATAAATGTTACATTTTATGAGACATATCATGTTTGTAGTTGTATCTGTAATAAGAGTGAACATGTAAACGAATCATTAATTCTTATTAACCCTCTAGAACATGCATAGCAACCCTACGTTCTGCATGATCAGCCATCACATAATTCGAACGATTGCATTTTTCTAGCTATACCCCTATTCAACGTATCAATAATTGGTGATATTGGCTAGTAGTTTGCTTAATTCACTGTTGTCTCTTAATAATAACAATCATAAAAGGATGTTTAGTTTTGAAAGCAGCATTTCACGCAGCGCTGCAGCAGCAAACGCGCGCTCGGGGAAGGAAGGGATTGAAGATTCGAAACGTATTCCAAATATTCACAAAACTGTTAGAGTTTTGTTTTCGTATTGTAGAGCGTAAAAACAGCAGTTTCTCAATTTACTTCATCTTTCCTTTTAAAAAGAAAAATTAAGCAAAAGTAATACTTGGATCATGCAAGGAATTAACACATCGTGTAAATACAATCGTACACTTTACTATATTACTTTCCCGTATACGTACGTATACACGGTGTGATATACGTAGTATAGGGAAAGTTATGTAATGCTGCGCGAAAAAATGGCCAATTTTCGGCGGAAAAAAAATTAATTGCTGGGCCGTGAAAACGAATAAGTGGATCAAACCACTTGCTAAATTAAGAAACAAAAATCACCTAACACGTGGTGTAGCCAGAAACCCTGTTTTCTAGGTCCTTCATACCGAAAACCCAATTGAAAGGAAAACGTCCGTCTGTCCGTCCGTCCGTCTGTCTCTCCGTCTGTGAACACTGCTAGCGCCTAAACCATACGTACAATTTCATCCAAAATGGATATTCCCCGATCAATCTGATTCTAGTCGAAGCATTGAGATTTTGAAAAAGATTCTCAAAATTTGGGGGTACTTTATATGAAGCCCCCCGGGGATTTTCAACATTTTCTCAAAAACGGTTCCAATTTTTTTCTTTAAATTTCTTGTATGAATAGAGTAAAATACACTTTTTAACATGGCATAGGTCCGATTTTCACGTACATCTCTGAATTTTCGAAAATTGTGAAAGTTTGAATTTTTTTCGGCGTCTTTCTCCAACTACAAAATTGGAGATGGAGATTTTTTCTTCAATTAAAATTTGTTCTGCATACTGAGTTCTTTAATAAAGGTCATGTAAATGTTTTTCAAAATTTTGGTAGTTTTCATGCAATATTGCGTGCAATATGTGCAATTTTAAAAAAATACAAAAACAAGATTTTCTCAAAAACGGCTCCAAATATTTTCTTTAAACTTTTGGTAGGGATAGAGGTAAATGTACTCTATCGATGACATAAATGCCATTTTGGTCTATCGGTTGGTTTTTTCAAAAATTACAAAAATGTAATTATATTTATTTGTCTCTCACGTCGTTAATATTTACATTATCGGCGATTTTTTCACATTATTATATTTACGAATATATATGCTTTAAATAATGTCAAGTAAAGTTTCTCGAAAACACAACCGTTTTCTGTGAAAACTAGCTCAAAATTTCGCATTGCGAGAAACGCTCAAACGCCGTTTTCTCATATATGGCTGCAATTTTTTTCTTCAAACTTTTGTAACGGATAGTGCTAATTACACTCTTTAGTATAGCGTAAAGTTTATTTCGAGTTATATTTTGTTTCTTCAAAAATTACATAATTGTAATTTTTTTAAATGATCTCTGACATCTTTAATATGCACATTACGAGCAACTTGTAAAGATTATTATATTTGTGAGTGTATGTGCTTCAAATAACTTCAAATAAAGTATTTTGAAAACTCAAACATTTTCTGTGAAGATGAGCTTCAAATTTCGCATTTTTAGTAGCGCTAAAACGCCATTTTCTCTTAAACGGCACATAATTTTTAAAAGAATATTGCCATTTATGACTAGGTTTTTGTGTTCTTTAATATTCTAAAATTAATGTTTCCGTTCTACCAATAGGAAAAAAAATTAAGAAAATGACAAAAAAATGTACTTTCGGCAGTAATAGATCACAGCTGGCATGAAAGAGTTTATGGCAATTCCGAATAGCTAAGACCCAAGGAAATAGAAAACTAATACGGGAAAGTCTGTGCCATTTTGTAGCACCACTAGTTTGTAAACATCATAAGGTTTCACTCGGTTTCCGTGAATACTTCCCAGAATATATCTCGACCAAGTTGAGAATGATGTTTACAGGAGCGCGCCACCGTCTTTTTACAGCCAAAATTACAGAGACGGAGATATATGGATACTCAATTCAAAATGAAAATGGTACCGTGCCAAACTATTGCGAAAGAAACGCGATTTATTTAGTTGCAAATCTATTATCTTCCCAATTAATATTTTAACTCTATTTGGACATGTCCGCCCCCAATTTGGAACAAATAAAAGTGTATTTTTCTCTGAAAAACGATCTCGCATCTCGATAAGGTATTTGTCCAGTTTCCCCTAATCCAATTATTTTTTTTTTAGTTTTATTTTTTTTAGTGTTCCCCCCTCCAGTTACCCTGGAGAGGCGGGAATTTATTCATCAATCGGGGTACAGTGGGCTGCAGCCGATTAAGCGTTTGCAGCGGGTATCGTGCCTAATGTAAATAAACTACTTAAAAACTATCTTAAATATAACTACTACAGTGCCTCTTTGGGCAAAGGCTAGTTATTGTATAGTTTACAATTTAATGAAATTTAATGAATACGTTCCTGACCCATTGAGCAAATGCTGAGATGGCCCCTTGCTTTGCGTCTGGACGTAAATGTAGCTGCACTATTCGCACGTTTTGTTGAGCACTCCTTTTGCTTTTGGTGGTAGGAGTAGAGCTGAGGGTGAGTTACTATTTTGTTAGCAATGATGAAAATCGCATCTGCATTTCGTTTACCGTTGCAAGTACTATGTTTTCTATAAGTCGGGAAAGAAATGTCTAGTTTTTCAAATCTTGCTACTCTCGCCCTTTTTAAAATTTTATTATTATATCATTTTCATATGTTATTCGTCTTTCAACAATCGTCTTTATAGGAAAAATGTTGGGAAGGGATTGTGGAACTTAAGAAAACGTGCGCAATGCATTTTTGTGAAAAATGTATGTGACATGCACTTTCGACCGAATAAATCAGATTCAAAATTTTGAAACTAATTCTTTCGATGAGCAATAACATTCATATAAATTGTCTATTTTAACTTAAGTAGTTTCTCGGAATATATACCAAATAAAATTATTTTTATATAAAAAGTAACATTATAATGAAGAATATTGTAGATACTTATGGCAGCAAAGTTACTGTTTTGATTCTTTATGGCTTTCCTAAAAAACCGCATAAAGCCTTTGGAAAAAAAGATGAATGAAGAAGAATACAAGATGTTTAAATTTAATAACTAAGTATTCCAAATTCAATATAAATAGAACTTTTTATTACACTCTTGTACTAGAACGGTGAAAAGTAAAAAAAAGCAACTTAAAGGAACAAAAATAAAACAGTCACTGCAAATCTTGCATGATGTGTTTCTGAAGTTATATTTTATCAGTTGATACACAACCCCTCTGAAGGAGGCCATGGTGATTCCTTAGAAGCAGTCTCTGAACTCGCTTTACGCTCCTGGCGAATTTTGTTAGCGAAACTGACTGTACAGACCCGTATTTTCACTGTTAGTTCCACGGCGCGCCGCAATCGCAGCCTTCATTCTTCGCTTAGTCGAGTTGTACAAAAGAATTTTAAGGAAATTAATAGTTCAGGCAAAAATAATGAAAAATAGTCAGGATGTTTTGAACGCTAGTAACAGAACTAAAGCAATGTGGGATATCGTAAAAATGCAACCACACCATCTCGATACCTTGTAGAGAATGTTATTTTAAAGGATAATGAAAGAGAAACGAGTAATCCGGAAGAAGTTGCCAATCTCTTCAACAATCACTTTTCTATAATTGCGTCTGATCTCACGAAGGGACTAAAACCACAACATTCAACAACTTACGCTTCCAACAATTTCCGATACGATGTTTATTTCCGAAACTTCTCCCGACGAAATCCTCAGAATAGTTAGTAAACTAAAAAATATTCATCTGGTTTAGATGAATTTCCGGAGACCGCTAAAGCGTGCGCAAAGTGAAGCTACATTTATGTCCAGAAGCAAAACAACGGTCTGTCTCAACATTTTCTCCATGGATCAAGAGAAACTGCATGAAAAACCTGATCGAGATGATGGTCACTGGCCCAAAAGCTGTAGTACAATATTCATGTTACTACCGGCCCGGTGGCCGAGATCGCTAAAGCAGTAGTGGCGTAGCGATCTCGGACAGAACGGTGGCGGGTATGAGTCCCACCTCTGGTCTGGTTGTATGTGTTCGTCCTTTGATCCCCTATTATCACCATATCGTTTCATCCTCATAGATACCATAACAAAATCCAATAGTGGTCGCTAATTACCTAGAAGTTGATAAAAAATACTCGTACATGCTAAAGGCATATATAGTTCTTTTAGAATTATATGGCACAAATGTTAGCTATTGCAATATTTATCATTAATTAAATAAATATTAATTTCCTTTGTATGCACGGCATAGTCTCGCATTGAATAGAAACAGTTCTTCATCTGAAAAGATTTTTGATATCACTTAAACTTGTTTATATATTTGAATTGTTTAATGTCATTCTTAACGCCACTTTTAATGACTTCTTTTACTTTAAAATAATTTGATTGCTGATTACGGTAAAATAATTCAACAGACTGAACCTCACTTCGATGTAATCAAGGCAAGAATATGTCCTTCCTTGCCTGTATAATATGCTGCGAGTACTACAACAATTGTGATTTTTTTCATTTCTGTTCTTGTCAGATGAAATAATTACTTACATTTAAAATCGTTCACAATAGATTATTTTAAATTCTAAATTATGTAATTAAATCCCAAAAAACAGATTTATTCAGAAAATATACATCTTCAAAAATGTGGATGGTGTTGCAAAAATTTCAATTAAAAATCTTCTAAAATTCAGAGATTTTTCTGAAAATCAAACCTTTGCCATTTTCATAAGCGTTCTTTGCCGTGTATGAGAAAAAAACTAAAGAAAACATTTGAAGTAATGTTTTTAAACATATTCGAAAATATACGGGCTTTGTGGAAAGAACTCCCAAAAATTACAGTATCCATTTCAGCGTCGAGAGGTCGCGTCATCAGCCACATCGATCGGGGAATGCCCGTGGGTGCAGACGTTGTGCAGGCCTGCCACAGGGGCTTGAGGGGCAAAGTTATAAAAATCGCATTATATAAGGCATTCTACAGGAGGAAATCCTCCCGTCAGTCCGTAGAGCTGCATTAAAATAATTTCCTCTTCTTGACGCCGGCCGCAGCACTGTGCCACATGCACAATTAGAACTAACCGAGAGAAAGATATGCTGAAAATTCCTTCTCAAAGTGAATTCGAGTTTTGGCGTCATTAAAAATCGTGTGCAGTTTAAAAACTCGAACAAAGGCAATTTCTGCTGGCTATAAACTAAAAAAAATTGCATTTTCCCCTCTTACATCAAAGATAATATTGTTTTATTTGCAATTATACTCTAAATAAGAAAATGTGGAGTACATTCGTCCCTTCCCTCCCCTGTGAAACTGCCACTGAATGCTAAATCGAAAATCGCTACTAAATCGAAAATATTAATTCGAATCGTTCCCAACTTCCTCTCCAAGACCAAAGAAATGAGGGAGCATTACACATCGAAAACAATACTATCACTAGTCACTGTTTAACACGTAGTTAAACATGTTTCTAAAATGTAATTTAAATGTTTTATATTTACCAAGATCTGGACATGAATATTGTAATAGTCTCTAACAGCAAATCTTATCTTATTATCTCTTAATTTAAAAACTTAATTCATCACACAGTTATAATCATTGAATTTTTGTTGTGGATTTTTCAAACGATTATGTTTGTATACACTCACCAATCTTTATAATTAAAAACACTATCTTTGAAATTAAAGCACTCGCTTTCTTCGCTTCGCAAACTATAACCTCCCCTCACCCAAGCTTGTTCTCGCTGGACCACAGAATGGTTCGCGCTACACCAAGATCTTCATAAAGAAATTCATAACACATCCAACCCACGCACGTATTGAACTAATAAAGATAAGTTTTCATTCAATTAATTTAACGATTTTATTAAAATTTTGTGTTTAAACTAAAGTTTCAAGCGATAACACATCTGGGGCCCACTACCTTTCATTTAACGCAAAAATCGTGCAATATAGTTGAGTAGAAAGCTCAAACTTCTTTCTAAACGAAAACGCTCAATGTTTTAATTTTTAAGATTTATATTTAAAGATTAATTTAACTTGGGAGTGTCCACAATAGGTAGACTCACGCCAGTGCCCGCAATATATCTGTCAGATACAGCTGAAACTTTCGTGAATAGGAATGATCTGAAGCTCTGTTAAGTGAAATGTGCATTTTATTTGGTTTGTACATGTCTCTGAATGCAATTGTTAATGAATCAATGCAGAAATGTATTGATTGTATGAATACTTATGGTGAGAAACGTAAAAATTGACAAAGTATACGCAAAAATCACTAAACATCACATTATCTTAATAAATAAAATTAAATACAATTTCCAGAAATGATATTGGACTGATCTAAACAGATGTATATTTTAAATTTTTCATAAAAAATTTTGAAAGCTTTTGTCTTTTTTTCATTTTGCAAGATTCGCATTTTTTCCTTTTCCCTATACACGTCTCCAACATATCTTCTTTATCTGGGAAGAAATTGTGTCAGTCGATCATATATAAGTCAAATGATTATTTATTTATTTGTTAAATATACAGTAAAAACTGTATATGACGTGTGGGCAAAGAAATTTATCTGCGCACGGTTTCTTGAGGGCCAGAATTTAAAAAAAAAAATAAAACGAAAAATGAATTAAGGAAATATTTATTTTAGAAAAATAAAAATATTTGAAAAATCGTTTTGTCCCGAGTTATAGAAAATCAATTTCAACGGTAAATGAACTACAAGCGAAAGGAGTGCTCAACAAAACGTGCGCACAGTGAAGCTACATTTATGTCAAGAAGCAAAACAAGGGGCCATCTCAGCATTTGCGCAATGAATCAGGGAAACTGGACAAAAACCTGATCGAGATGGATTACATTTTCTCTATAGGCATTTGTCACAGACACGGATGAAAATATTACCATGATACGTGCCGCTTACGCCAAGAGCTCCAATGCACTGGCTCCAGTGCACGCAACGACAGATATCGCGCAGCGCAGCTGTCACGTTTCATCATTAGTGACCGGAAAAATATGTAGTATAAAACGTCAAAATATGTACATAAATATGTAATGGAAATAGTAAGAATATGTAATAAATATGTAAAATCGGATATAATATGTAATATTAAAGTACACTAATAATATAATATGTTTACGTAATACAAAATTAGATTTATAAAAATTACTCACTTTACATCATACAACTTTCTCGTCAGTAGTAAAAGCTTTATCTATTGTAATCCAGGACCGTAGTTTAGCAGCAAGGCTAATCGCAATAGACGCCATCGCACAAACTGACGAGATCTACGACCAGCAAACATACACTGTAGCATCTTCATCGAAGTGTTACACGTCAGTCAGTGCGATTTTCCCCCGAAATTAAGGTTACAGATCACAACACGCGATGTCAATAATGCTTTGGACACCTATATTTCCCCAATAATGTACGGAAAATGCCGATATTTTAAAAAAATACATCTTTTCATAAAAAAATATGGAATTACATAGAAGAAAATTGATAAAATAAGACAATATATTGTGGAAACAGAAAAATATGTAATATAGTAGTAAATATGTACAAATATGTAACGAAAAAACTCGATATTGTGCTAGGAGGGCTATGATTCGCCAAGATTACAATTTCGAGAACGGTAAGTAGAAAGTCAAAAAATATGTAATTACTTAAAAATCCGGGCTCTATTAATCATGCTCTCGGGAAATGACTCATCGAAAAAATAAAAATAGAAGGTCAGATGTTCTCAGGAAAGTACAGTGAAAGAATACATGAAATATCAGCCGCCTAATGCATCGCAATAATTCAGGAACACAAAATTGCCCTGGCTTGGATCTCACATATCTATTCCGAGCACTCCCGCATTAACATAGTTCACTAAGCGAAAGGTAGCTAAAATAATTTGTGCATGAAGACAAATGTCTGAGTATGTTAAAGTAATTTGTACCACATGTGCAAGGTATTGATACAAATATGTATAATATGTATAAAATGTAGTACACGTACTATATGTATAATTAAACCACAAACTGGATAAAGAAGATAAATAAATTGTGATTTATAGAAACGAGATTTTTAATTTTAACAAATCCAATACTAATTGAATATGGGAGATATGGCGCGAGTATTCGTTTTACGACCACAATCAAAGCAGGGTAAATTGAAGCCGTTTCTTATTCGACTAGAGATGACAAACCTTCTCCTTTATTCATTTCGTTTAACAACAATGTTACCTGCAGGGTCGGATTCAGCCGATCATTACGGAAGGGGCCATTGTAGATTGTTTTGTTAAATAATAAACATACGTGTTATTACAGTGTATAAAATGTATGTACTGTAGATATTACAGTACATACATATTATACATAAATATATACATAATGTATATATTTAAACGTTATTGTTTAAATAATTACTTAATTCGAACAGGAATATTTGAATCAATTTTGCCATATAAAGGAAGGTAAAAGAAAACCCTAGGCCCCTGGGTCCGCCACTGGCTACCTGTGCCAGTTTCCCGGAGGTGTAAGTTTGTAGGACATCCGCGAACGTATGATTAATAGTCGTACATTGTCAAGAGATGTCAATATAGATCATATTTTACGTACATTAAAAGAACAGAGTCGGCAGATCGCTTTCGTTGTTAAAATGTTAAATGGGAAGTACTGTGTATACAAAGTTCACTCAGTATTGTAAAATGCTTTGCTGCATGCACTAAAAAATAGATTATGATGTGCTTTCTGGAACTTTCCAGCAATGACTTTCATACCGTGAGAAAAGCGGGGAAGTATATTGTAGAAGGAAGAACTTGTTTATAAAACAAGGAATACGCAGTCAGACAGTCGCCTCGAAAGCTGTTCGTGAGAGAAATACTATACAGATTGTGCATGACTCATTTCTCGGGATTGTATCTTCTGGTGAACAATTCGGAGCAAAAGAAAAATTACATTTCATTAGACACTACTTCATATCACTTTTTAATATCTTACATTTTCATTTTAAACGATTTTATTTTTAATGACACAATTTAATTATTCCGTCGGATTTCCTTACATTTCAATAAAAAAACATTATGAATGGTAAATTTTTTTGAAAAATATATGACGATAAATATTGATATTTTCTACTTCTTTCTCGCATTCTTCGTCTTAGACGTTTTCTCCTTAAGCTTGCGGAGGCAAAGAGAGTAATAATGCACCGTTGCCTTATTATTGTGCAATTACGGAACAAAAACCTCATCAGGTCTTTAAATATATCCGTGCCGGTGCACTAGAATTAAATGAATGCAATATTGCAGACATGTTTTAAAACGCTCATTTTTAAGTAACTTTATACACTATGTCGATGAAAATACGTCGGATGACTCTTCGATCAATATACATTGATTAGTTTAAAAATTACAGGGCTGGAAAAAACTTACACGGCGGAACACGTCCATCCTTCCTTCACTCACATTTCAGTTAAAGCGAGATAATGCTTTTAATATTTTGCCGGTTTGGCGTACATTTAAAAAATCTTAGGTATCAAAATATTTTGTTCCTAGGCCGTCGAGCCTAAAACCGAGTTTGTTTTGTTTCAGTGATCCGATTTATAATGGTCACAATAAAGTACATTCAAAATGTGCAATTATATTGCAATTTTGGCAAAGGGTACCCCCAAATAAGATGGTAAAACGTTCCCCTCAACCAAATGACATATGAGTAGTTACACTATAATTTTAATATAAAAATAATATTTTTGAAAGGTTTCTTAGCTCCCGTTCCACTACCCGTTCATCTACAGCGAAAAACGTATTTTTTATTTCAATTTTTTTGTCAACTTAACACTATTTTATCTGACTGAAAAAATATGATAAATAAGAAAACAATTAGTACTATTAGAAAAACATTTTTCAATATTTTCTGAAGCCCAAATACAAACAAACAAATATTTTTGGAAAAAATAACAAGAAATATTTTTACTGTGTCTTACAGGCATAGAACAGGCTCGAAAAAATGTCAAACATTTCTCATAAAACACAAATTGTTGTGAATTGTTTTCAGATTTTTTTCGATTGCTGGGCTGCAGCAAAAAAAAAACATTTTCCCGCCCTTAAAATTCCCGGACTTTAAATATACTTTCAAAATGACTGCAATGGTTTTGTGCATTTATTTTAGTTATTATTATCCATTTGCATACATTGTTAAGGCACCCAGGAATATCTTGACTTTGGAATGTACGTACAAATTATCAGTTTTAAAAATATAAAACGATAATAATTATAAACGATTATACGATATAAAAATGTTTCCCTACAATAACGGGACTAATCATCGCTTTCGACGTATTCAGAATCATCAGACAATCAAATCATTACAAGTGACGGAGCATATAATAGTGACTTTGTGGATGACTACACTCCACGGACTATACAATTTCATTTTTACAACGTTTTAGTAACATTAATACTTCCAACACTGTTTCCCTGTTGTAAGTTTGTACCTATAGCTGAAATTTTGCTCGTATATTTCTCTTAATGTTCTGACGTGCATCAAGCAAATTCCCATTAGGACAATTCCGCATTCTCATGTTCTCATGCTCTATGTGTAACGTATTGCATGCAGGGTTTGGATGAACACTTAATAACAATACTTTATACAAGACACAAATGCACACGTAACTGTGTGTTTATTCCTGCACACAATACAATACTGACTGACTGGTCATGCCTCGTGTTACAGCGATGTGCTACTCGATACATCGATACACGGTTATCGTTACATCTCCCTTCTCAAAATAAAAATTATTATTTACCTTTCATTATATTGCACATTGAAATTATGAATCACATACAACACTTCATTTTTTTAAGAACTTTGTTGACATTTAAATTATAAATTTCAGACAAACACTAACTAATACATTTTCTTGATCAATTAGTTTTTTAATAGAGATTAATATTCACAAATTTAATCTAACAACTGGTTTTACAGTTCTGTCATATCTTGA
Source organism: Acheta domesticus (assembly GCA_031308135.1). Taxonomy (NCBI): domain Eukaryota; kingdom Metazoa; phylum Arthropoda; class Insecta; order Orthoptera; family Gryllidae; genus Acheta; species Acheta domesticus. The sequence continues at coordinate 168,963,417 of JAHLJT010009419.1, forward strand.
TATATATTTGGATGAATCTAAAGGGAATTGTTTTATTGCATTGTTCTCTATCAAGGTTGACTGAATTGGAGTTTTTCCTCTGTTGAGATCATCTGAATTGGTGAAGGGTAGTTGTGATCTTTCGGGTACATCTGCTGTTGGATCTTGAATTGTAGACTGCATTCTCCCATCTCTATCTTGATGTGGTTCCACCTTGAAGTTTGTAGTAATTGGTGTTTGTTTGGTAATTGTGCCTTCGATCTTCGTTGGTCTAATGAAACTGGTGTTTCGTCGCATTATCGTTCCATCATCTTTCTGAATCATGTAAGAACGATCAGTAACTGGACGTAATATTTTGCCAGAATACCATTTGTTGTCTGTGTCCCTGATCAAGATTTTCTCATCATTTCGATATCTTTGTAATTCTTTGGCTCCGCGATCAGAATATCTCTTCTGTTGTGCTCTTCTTTTCTCAAGCTTCTGTGATACATCGGTTTGTTGTTTAGGCTGAAGATGGTTGTTGGAAAGAGAAATTGGTGTTCTAGTATTCCTTCCAAATAATCTTGAAGATGGAGTGCCAAGTTCTTGATCACGAGGAGTGTTTCTTGACATTAGTAATGCTAGTTGAAGATCTTCACCACTGATGTCACATCTCTTCACCAGTCTTTTTGCTATGTCCACATACTTTTCAGCTAATCCATTTGACCTTGCAAAATGACTCGATGTAACAAGTTTGAAGTTCCATTCCTTTGCGAATTTTGCAAATTCTCTCGATGAATATACTGCGTTGTCAGAATGACATTCTTGTGGAACTCCATGAGTCGCAAACCAAATTTTAAATTGACTTATCATTTCTGATGCTGTTGTCCTGGTCATCTTCTGTACTTCGTAGTATCCGCTGTAGCTGACTGCAAGAACAAGATAGCTGTTGCTCTTGTAGGAAAACAAGTCTGACGATACTATTTCGAATGGTAATTTTGGTATTTTCTTCATGATGATTGTTTCCTTGTCCGGTTTGCGCTGTGTATGTTGACAGGTTTTGCAGGATTCTACCAATCTGATAACATATTTTGTTAGACCTTCCCAAAATACGAATTGTCTAGATCTTCTAAGTGTTGCTTGTATGCCTGGATGCCCTTTGTGAATTACTTCCAGAACTCTTGTTCTTTCGCTTTCGGGGACGAACACGCGATCTCCTTTGAAAATAAGCCCGTCACAATGTGATAATTCGTCTCGAAAGGTGAAGAAGGTTCTCAATATCTGCGGTACTTGAAGAACGTCGTCAGGCCATCCTTTGTTCATCATCTTTATGAGTGCCTGGCAGGTTGGATCTTCGAGTGTCGATCTTCTGAAATCTTCAGTGACGCTTTCAGACATCGATAAAACCATTAGAACCTGAAGTTCCTCCTCATCCTCTTCATAGGAATCTTCACAATCTCTGCTGAGTGTATCAGCAATTTTCAATTCGCTTCCTTTCTTGTGTATTATGTCAGGGCTGTACCCCTTGAGATCTAGCAATATTCTTCGTAGTCTCGGTGGTGCATTCACAAGCGGTTTCTTCCAAATTGTTTCTAAAGGTTTATGGTCAGTTTCGACTGTTAATTTCTTACCCCAAACATAGTCATGACGTTTCTTACAGCCGTAGCGAATTGCCAATGCCTCATTAACAATCTGTGGATAATCTTGTTCAGTGCTGTTTAACGATTTAGTTGCATAAGCTACCGGTTGACCTTTTTGCATCAAGACTGCTCCTAATGCTTTCGATGACGCGTCGACCGATAATGTGACATCTTCTTTTACATCATAGTACCTCAAGACGGGAGTGCTGGACAGTGCATCTTTTATTCCTTTGAACGCCTGTTCTTGTTCCGGGCCCCAAATCCATGCGACATCATTTTTCAATAAGATGCGTAGTGGAGCTGTCAATTGTGATAGACATGGAACAAATTTTCCCAAGTAATTAACCATGCCCAACAGTCTCTGTAGTTCTTCGCAATTCTTCGGAACTTTGAGCTTCTTTATCGCGTCGACTTTGGTCTCATCTATTTCAAGTCCTTTGTCTGATAAGACGTGGCCCAGAAAATTAATCCTTTGTACATTGAATAAGCACTTTTCTTTGTTGAGTTTCAAGCCATTTTCATGCAGTCTTCGGAGTACTGTTTCAGTGATGTCTCGAAGTTTCTGCTCTGTACTAGCATGAATTAGTATGTCGTCCATTAAGCATTCTACGTTTGGAATGTCCTGTAGAACCTCTGACATAATCTGCTGAAATACTTCTGGAGCTGAGGAGAGTCCAAACGGAAGTCGCTTACAGGAATAACGGCCCCATGGCGTTGCAAAAGTTAACTATTCTTGCGTTCTCTCGGTAACTCTTATTTGCCAAAAACCTCGAGTGCAGTCCAGACGTTAGAAGTACTTACTCCCGGCGATTCTTGCTGCGATGGCTTCAATTGTGTTTAAAGGAAAATGTCTTCTTTTAATATTTTTGTTCACGTTCGTAGGGTCGATACACAGGCGAATTTTGTCCCTTTACTTGACGATCACTAGAGGCGATACTGCCGCTGTTGACTTTGTGACCGGTTTGATGACGTCCATTTTTACCATTTTGTCGAGCTCCTGTTTCACTGTTTCTTTTATGGCTAATGGAATCGTTCTAGCTGGACAGATCTCGAAGCTTGGATTTTCAACAAGGTCGATGTCGTATTCGTAGCCTTTAAAACACCTTAAACCGTTGAAAATCTGCTTCTCGTCTAATTTTGGATTAATCTTGACGCTCTGCACCCTAACTAACAGCTTTCCTTCTTCACAAGTCTTCTTTCCTATTATTGGTTGAACTTTTTTCCTTCACAATCAAGAATTTTAGCTCAGTGTTTCTATTCTTGATCTTACATTTCAGTTTCAGTTCACCTATAATACTTAGCTTGTGATCACTGAATGTTACTAGCTTTTTCACTTCGGATTGTTTTATTTCACCAATAACACCAAGTTTTTCAATTGTATGCAACGGAAGAACATTGCATTGAGCGCCGCTGTCTAACTTAGCATGAAACGCTTTGTTTCCCACCTTTATTAATTCCATCCAATCTTCTTCTTTTGATGGTACTGTGATGCTGCCAATGTACATCGTGTCACTACTGTTTGATGATTGAGAGCTTGCTTCGTCGTTTTTCAAGTTGTGTACCACATGAATCTTCTTTTATGCATTTTGAACAAACTTCAAAATGTCCCAATTTTCCACATGTGTTGCATTTCTTCTTATATGCTGGACAAGATCGCTTTCCATGTTTCGTATCACACTGTTTGCAATCGAAATGGTCACTATTTTTCTTTGTTTGTGTCTTTTTCTTCACTACGGCAACTGACAACTGCGATTCGTTGTTTTTGCTCATGTCACTGGCTTGTTTGTGTGCCAACTCACTTGCTTGACACATTTGTACCGTTCTATCGTAGGTTTGGTCTGTAGTACTTAGCAATCTTTCACGTAATCTGTCATCTTTTATGCCACCGACAATTTTGTCTTTTAACATTCGTTTCTCTAGTTCACCAAAATTGCATTTTCTTGCTTGAGTTGTTATTCGAATCAGAAACTGTTCAAAGTTTTCGTCTGCTTCTTGTACTATTTTATGAAAAACGTATGCTTCATATGTTTCATTTACTTTTGGCCCAAAGTAATTGTTAAATTTTTCCATAATTACCTGCATGTTTGTTTGTTGATCTTCTGTGAGGTTAAACGATTCAAATATTTCTTCAGCTTCATAACCTATTGTGGTCATAAATGTGGCGACTTGGACTTCGGGCGGTTCTTTATCCAACTGTATTGCTTTTGAGTACCAGTTTATTTATTTACGTCAAAAAACAGTTAAAAACTGCGTATGACGAGCTATGGGGAGAAGTGAATTTTGTGCACGTTTTCATAATTCTGTGGTCTTTATCCTAAACCATATTTTAGTCGAATTTTGAATACAGAAAAGAGAGGTTTTTTTCGAGTTTTGTTGACAAAATATTCGCTCCCATATAATAAAATATATTTTCAAAGGTAAATTAGCTATAAATTCCTGCCCTGAACCCTCATGTTCTTCATGAAAGAATAATACTTTTTGACGCGATAATATGAAAAACGATAATTTGAATAACTATATTTCCCACTGAAATTCAGAAGACGTGCACAAATAATGAAGTTACATTTATGTCCAGAAGCAAAACAAGGGACCATCTCAGCATTTGCTCAAGGATCAGGGAAACTGGACGAAAAACCTGATCGAGATGGGGGCCATCAACCCAGAAACTGTGGTACAATACTTGTTACAGGTTCTTTAGAATTATACAGTCCAAATGATAAATAATTACATTAACTATCATTGTTAAAATTAATTCTACTTTCCTTTTTGATGCTCGGTATAGTCTCGAATTGTATAGAAACAGTAATGCAGCAGAAAAGATTTACTTGGGACTTAAACTTTTCTATTGAATTTAATCGTTTAATGTCTTCTGGCAAAGTGTTGTAGAGTAATGTACATGAATTGTATGTGAATTTTTTGTAGTGAGCTGTTGATACTGCCACTTGGTGAATATGATTACTACGTCGTGTGTTATACTTATAGACATCGGCGTTTGCTGAAAATATATTCCCGCCCTTAAGTAAGTCATTTTTGACAAAAACTACTGATTCGTAAATCAGGAGACAAGGTAATGGTAAAATTCCTAGATTAATAAAGAGTGACTTACAAGAATCACGTGGGTTGGATTTGCTTATTATTCGTACAATTTTTTTTGTAATCTGAAAGTCTGTGAGCTATGTGTTTCCCCAAAATATTATGCCATATCTCAGGCGGGAGTGAACATTGGCAAAATATACACAACGAGCTGTATGAAGGCTGACGGAATTTGAAAGAATTCTGAACGCGTAGCATAATGAACTTAATTTTGTGTTCAATTCATTTAAGTGGGCATTCCATTTGAGGTTTGACTGAATTGATAGACCTAAAAATTTTGTTACATTAACATCAGTCAATGGCACACCGTTCATTTTCAATGGAGTACAGAATTTTTTATTTGATATGGAAACTGCATTGAAACAGTTTTATTTTCATTTACTTTTAATTTGTTATTACGGAACCAATTTGAAACGTCTGATATTGTACTACACTTGTACAGTTGTACGACACTTTCCACGTTTTCCATTCCTGTGCCATGTTTTTACCAAAAACCAGGGGTTTCGGTTGCCGAATGTTTATGCGATGAGCTAACCTCTGATCTTGCACGTTTTCTTCAATGTTCGACATTTTCTTGTTTTGCCGATTTTCCTACGTTCGATCAACAAAATCCAATAACTCCTGACACCGTGTAACGTATTGCATGCAGGGTTTGGGTGAACACTTAATAACAATACTTTATACAAGACACAAATGCACACGTAACTGTGTGTTTATTCCTGCACACAATACAATACTGACTGACTGGTCATGCCTAGTGTTACAGCGATGTGCTACTCGATACATCGATACACGGTTATCGTTACACTAAGTAAACCTCATTAACATAAATTGTATAACGCAGTGTTGCCAACCCGAATTTTAGAAAATTAGTAGATTATGTGCCAAATGTTGGTAGAAGTTGGTAGAATGTAAAATGCAAAATTGGTAGATCTACCACCTCAATTTAGATTTTTTAAGATTAAAAAATGCATGAACTGTTCTTAAAATGTTTATTTTTGGAAATTATACATATTTGTATTCAAAAATTTGAAATGTTCTGCGCTAGGTTGCCCGGTGTTTGCCATGAATCTTTTAGTGCGCAACAATCCCTCTAGAGTCTCCGTGCAAATTCTATTTCTCTGGAAGGTTTTCATATTATAATTGCAGAAAACAATCTCCCAATGTTGGCGCTACTATGTGAAAGTGCGAGTAATTTTCTCACGAATTCGCATAGCAGGGGAAACATTGGAAACTGGTCTCCGTAATGCCCAGAAACATGCTTCCAGAATTCTTCAGGTGTAGGATCCACATTTTTTTCTGTGAAATGAAAAGTCATGTTTCTTAATAATCTCCACTCTCGGTCCAATTCGGTCATGTTTTCTGGGCATAGTCCTAAAAATAATATGTAATGTAAATAAAAAAATATTCCAGAGTGGACAACATTAATAATTATGTTTAACTTGCCTGGAAACAGAACTCCTAAATGAGCAATAGTTGTAACTGCATGTTTTTCAATGATATGTTTGGGATTCATAAATTTTAATCTTTCCTTTTGATTAAAACAAAAACGCTGCTTTATTTGTTTTACACTCTCCATATAAAAGAGAATGCATTTTTCTTTAAACTGTATTATTTCCATTTCATTCATTCTAGCCACAAAGTCTTGTTTCAATAACAGGGAAATAACATTGCCACCAAGGTAGATTTCTTCAATTGCTAAATGGTTTTGTTTATTTTCGTGTTCTAAATTCAAAATGTTGTTCTCTAAATCCAAGTTAAGATCCTTGCTACTGTTTTTTTCACCTTCAGTCAGCTGCAGTAATTCTGGTTTAATAAAACATTCCAAGATAGTTTTGTATGTTGTAAAAATCCGTTCATATAACAAATAAAGTTTAGGACTTTCTAATTGCATTTCTTTATTAATGTCATGGAAATAGGGCAACACATAATCTAAAAAATTTAAGTATAGCTCTGTTGAAGAATTCATGGATTTCACATGGATTGTCTGAGCTGCAAGTACCCTGTCATTCAAAACAGCATTTTGGAAGTATAACTTTAAAGCTGGAAGCTGTTCTAAAAGCCGTTTGCCCACAGGAAGGAGAGACAGCCATCTTGTTTGAGATGGGTGTAGAAGTTTGTGGGGTTTTATATCCAGAAAGGACTGGAATTCTTTATAGTCACCCAGACGTTTTGGGCTATTTTGGATATAATTGTATACATCTCTTGCAAAATCCTCTACACCCTTGGAAGAGTTTTGGAGGCATAAGAAGCACACAAATGAAACGAGTGGCAAATGCACTTCTTCATGAATAAATGTGGGATCTCATTTGCAAATAGAGTGGACAATGAATGGTGTGAACCAAACATAGTATTTGCCCCATCAGCTGCAAACCCAATCATGTTCTGTTTGTAAGGAATATTTTCATTATCAAAATATTCTTTGCATTCATTATGTAATGCTGAGGCAGTGCCCTCTACAATTGGTATTAAACATAAAAAATTATCTTTCACATTGAAATCTACTGCTGTTCTGGCAATGAGCGCCAAGCGTTTTGTTGTTGATTTGTCTGTGCTTTCATCAACAATCAAAGAAAATTTTTCAGTTTGTAAAGTCTTAAATAATTCACTGTGAGATAATTTTCCTGTTACATTTGTAACAATGGCTTGCGCCTTAGTTTTTTCGAATGTAATTTCTTTGGCTATTTCAGAATCCGAGCAAACATTTTGAATAAGTTTCTTTAGGTCACCTGAAAAATAATATTATTTGAATACCTATAGTGTCTTAATTAAAATTAATTTGTTGTGAATGAAATACAACAAAACATAGGCCCACATTTATTAAATAATGAATTTGTAGACCAAGCCGCAAGCATACTAACCAGCAATGTTAAAAGGTAGATTATTTTTTGCCAAAAAACAAGCCATTCTTATTTCTCCAAATTTGATTTTATCCTCAAATGACTTTTTTGAATGAGTTTGCCCAAACTGGGTGATTGATAGTTGACTTTCTATACCTGAAAACAAGTAGTTAACTTTTTAAAAGATTGGTGTTTTATATATCTAAAAAATAGATAAAACGAAATTGCGTATAATTTGCGGATTTAAAATATATACATGCACAATCGTAGGCAAGCAATGATAAATTAATTGGTTGTTAGTAATTTCGTTTGTAAAATTTTAATTAATTATTCAATATTAACCTAAACTGAGCATAAAATCACGGAATAGAAGTTCACCTTGCACACATGCTACATGCTTTAAACTATTTGCATGTTTATTTAGAATAAATCTTCCACCAGCACACTTAAGATCACACCTACATGATTTGCAATAAAAATATCCTTCACCCTTGGCACTTTCTTGAAGCCAACCTGCAAATTCCTTGTCTTTCTCCCATAATTTCGAATATTTTTGATCATAGTGCCTTTTTCGAGCTTTTCGTGGCGGAGTTCCTAACCTAGAACTCTGTGAATCGCTTTCGCTGCTGTCAGAATCCATTACTAATTATATGTGCACTTTTCCTTGATACTCCACAGCGGGGGGTGCGAGGGGAGGTGGGTTCTGTCTACGTCACGGCAGTGCAGTGCTGTCAACGTCCACAGAACACTCAGCGTAAAAGCGCATCTTGGACCAGATAGCAATGAGAAACAATGCAAGGTTTTTTTAAAATTCTGAAGAAATAATGAATAATTGTAGAAATTATTGAGTAACAAGAAGGAGCGCAGTTCGCAGAGGTCGTTAGAAAGAGAGCGAAAACTGAGAAGTCCGAATTGTAAAGGAAGAAGGTGAGCAGCACTGCAAACTGAGCCGTGACGTTCCGAGTGGAGCTCATGTTTTCTTCCGAGCCGTGCTGAGCGAAAACTAGGTAGCTGGAGGATCAAGAAAAAGTGCGAGCATAGTATAAATAAATGCACGCTACACAGAACAAACAGCAATCAGCACCGTTAAAACGTAGTTGTTTAGTTTCAAAAACAAAACAGGAGCAAAGATTCACCATTGATTCCGCAACAAACCAACCGGGAATGGGCCACAGAACAGTAATAATGTCAATGGGCGTGAAATGGCACGAACGGCGAACTGTTGACGTTTTTGTTTTTTTGTGGTTTATGGCCTGGACTCTATGTATGCTTGACGCGTCGACGCATGGCTCACGCAACGTCGATCGTCGTTATAAAAATAATTCAAAGTGATGATATATGTCAAACTAATTAAAAAATAGGTATTTTTTAGGTCTAGGGTGGTAGATAGGTAGACTGAAGTGAAAATTGGTAGATCTACTAAAAAGTTGGTAGACATGACATCACTGGTATAACGTAAAGTCCCAGCGTCCTCATATGAGGACGGCACTAAAATATCAACGTCTCGAAAACATTGAATCATATAACTGCACAATTTTATATTCTTCGTAAAGTATGAGCACAAACTAACAATACGTAGTGAGTTTAGCAATTCACCGAAATTTAGAAAAGTAGATATAATCAAATTTTTTATCAACACAAACAAAGAATAAAATGCACTAACTTAGGAAGCTAAAAAAATACAAGAATATAAATCTGAGCGATAACAAACGTTTATATCTGTTGAATGAACCTTTGCGGTGTTGCCAAGCAACAATGTGATGGTGAACACCATTTATAATGTAATGAAATAATGAAAAAGTTCACTGTCCTTCGCTCTTTTTCGCTTTAAGAACTATTTATTTTTTCGTTTAGTGAATTAATTATAACTAGTTGAATGTGGCGTCGCCGACGCTGTAAACTGTTTTAAAAGTATATTCATGTGTTCACAGTTTCTTTCGTACTTCATTTCTTTCATGCGTAGCTTTGTTCAAATATGTTCTTAAGAGTATCTGGCATAGGACTTACCAATGAATCGTAGTATCTGTTAGTATTATACTCCAGTTCTAAAATTCCAAACAAAAATTACCTTGTATATTAACTCCAAACGGGAAATGAACTGGTCGTATTGCAATTTTAGAATTATAATCACTGTAAAAAAAATACTTACAGGTAGTTGTGGCCAGCTAAAAAGACCAGCTAACGTGACAACTTTTGAAAAAAGCCACTGTCTGATGAGAACATGTATTCATACTCGATTTAGGGTAGTTTCGTTTCGTTTTGTGTTGGCACATGTCGTTGCCAACCTTCACACAATTACCCTACTTATATTACATTTACGGGGTAGGGACATTTTTTAAAATTTAAGTTTGCAATGAAAAAATGACTACTTCCGTAGATTCCGCCAACATTCAAGCCATTCATGTGGATTGTGCTCTGTCAGTTTGCTATTGCTGCTAGCGATTCGCATATTACGGTTTGCTATATTTCATCAATCTGCATTTAGTGATTTCGTCAGATGTATTTAGTTAATTTAGTTTTATTATTAATTTTTCTGAACCCAATTTATTAATCATTGAAAAATAATGGATAGCCCAACTACATCTGGGTCTTTTCTTAGTATTTTGTCTTTAAGGTTAAAGTGAATTCAAAGTTCTCTTCAAACGAGAATTGTAAATTTATTTTGTGGATTGTGGAAGAAAACAATGGAAGAAGGGGTAATGTTACTCAGAGGAACAAGTATTGTCAATCACACTAATCTGACATCACAAATGGAAAAAATTATTACAGGTAAGATTATTATTTTTTCCTAAATATTGTAATATACCAAAATATTACAAATTTTATTCAATAATATTAGCTGTACATGGGGTGGATAAACGGGTATGCAATAGGTATACGGCCTTAGCAACGACAGCGCAGAGGTTGGCAAGGTCAACAAACTGTACACAGGCCTTGAAGATGTCAGGACGCTGGCTAGATAGCTAAAGAAAATAAGATGTGATTGGTTCAAAAACGAATGACTGACGGGGTCATGGCTACTTGGGTTCGTAAGAGACGCACGGGTTGGCTGGTGAAGATTAGACAGTCTAATTTTGCCGCTGTGTTTTGAAAAAATAGAATGAGGGACGCTTACCGAACCATAAAGGGTTAAAGAACACATTGAACAGAACATTCTGATTCTGGATGTCGGGGAGTGAAGATCGCGGATTTTGATAGTAGACGACGTGGTGTAAAGATCGTTTGCGGACATTATATTAGGAAAGTGGGACTTGTATATTTTTTTGTGAGAGAAGTAATAGTTTTTTCGGACTCTGAGAATTATTTGCCAGAAGTGAATTCGCGGAGGACTTGCACAGTTTTTCGGATATTGCAGTTGAACTTTAATGTTTTACATAACCAGTGGGAAAGATTAGGAACTGGGAGCATCGGATAAGAACCGATAAATAGTTTATGCAGTGTGGACTGGACGTGTCAGCAGCAGCGCAAGACCGGAAGAAAGAAGCGAAACTTGGAACCAACAACGGTCAAGGGAGAAGCGACTACGGAGCGTCGGCAAGCAAAACGGTAAAGAAAGACTGCAGTACAAAAGAGATGACGTATTTAAAAGGTCATGACCATAAAATTAATTGTTAAAACTTAACGTTAAATAAATTATTGAATTTTGTTCTTTGGAAATGAAAGGAGTTTTCATTTGTCAATCATAATCTTTAATTAGTTGGAAGCATATAATTATTACATTTCAGATTCCACGCCATACTGTATAGTTGGCAGATCAGGTAATCGGCTATCGAGGCGATAGCGAGTATTTGTATCCGGACCCATCGACCCAAGCTAGCTGGATGTTTATACAATTTTGTTTAAATTAGATGGGAAAACTTTGGTAGTAATTAATGTAACCTGTTTCTGGCGCCCAAATCTTAATATAAATTTGGAACAGGCCATAATTACAACCACACTCTTGATGAGACGATGATAAAGGTATATTTCAATATTATCTTATAAAACTGAGAGGTATAATTTTCATAATTAAAATAGTTATTGGTGTATTTACTGTCTATAACTATTAATTATCATTAGTTATGCATAATAGTAATTAATAGTAATTCAACTTTCTGTATGTTTACAGGTGGGTGTGAAGTCTGTTGAATGAATTATCAACAGACATAAAAAGCAAGAAGCTCTGACCACACCTAAAAGACCTCTAGGACTCATCAAGCTTCTATATTGACAATTTTGTGAAGGATGGAATTTCCAATACAAGACATTGTCATTTGGGTGCAGAATCATTTAAAAATTGTATTATAGAATTTTATTCATCTATACAATGATCGCTGTATTTTATAGTATTTAATGTGAAGTATTGTGATTTACATTTTATGCACGTCTTGGTATTTCTATAAGAAACCTGTTCTTCAGAGATTGTGGGTGATGATACATTCAATTTTCAAGACTATCAAACCTCCTTGAAGCGTTTAGTAAAGAGCATTGGTTTTATTTTGGTAAGGAAGAAAGTTATGCCCTTGTGAATGAGAGTGAAACAGTATTTTTTAAAGGAGAGTACTTCCTAAGGAATTATATGAAGAAACCAAACAAAGTCCAGCACACCAAATATTGTAGTTTTTTCTAATGAAACATGGTTATATTTATGAGTGGCAATTTCTTATATTTATTTTCTGGAACATTAATATTGTTGCAGTCTTTTGTAGCTGTTTGTAACCGTTTGTTGGTAACATTTTCAACATTACTTGTAACTTGTTTTTTTGGGCAAGTGGACACCACATTTCTCTCCTCAAATCCCACCTGCATTTCGAAATTTTCTTTGACATAATAAACTAGTTTTGATAGTGAAAATAACCATTGTCTTACCTTGAGCTTTTTCACAATCCCCATCAGCACTTCAAGAGTGTGTGTAAGTGGGGTAATAAATATATTAATCTTTTACTACTTGGATGCCTTTTGGGAATAATTTGGCATGCATTTGTAAAACTGGAGTAAGTGGAGCATTTGGAAAACTGGAGTACACTGAAAACTAGTGTATAATATGATCATCCTGATTTGAATTATTTAGCAAGTTAATGAGAGATTTTACTGCGAAATGACTGCATAATCAGGGAGTAGCTTATGGTATCGTAGTTACAATAACTTTTAATACAAGAGTGCAATTTCATTGTGCAACTTTATACACTATTTACTGTGCCATTTATATTAACAGTATATTACATTCCTGTTTCAATAAATAACTTTAAAAAAATCAAAAGTTCTATTTATTACCATAACTATCCTTGAACAGGTACCACACCCCGTTTTAATAGAGAAGAAATAGGTGTAAGTCTGTCACTGGTTGGAACAAGTAACTTACTGAAGACTACTTAAATTAATTATGAATTTCATGTTTTTTAAAGCATCACTAACTTTTGAAAAATAATTTAGTTAAGCAGATAAATAAAATGGATACATCGCATAAATATTAAATATCTCAGGACTGTTAGAAACAATTAATTAGGTCACAAAGATTGCCATGTACATGTAAATTATTAATCGTAAATAATTGTGGTATTTATTGTTTCAACATAAATCTTTACTAAGAGATAAATCATTAATAAATTGATAACACTACCATCTCAAAATTATTATTAACACAAGTCAGCAGATAACTTTAAGCACAAGACCACAGATAACTTTTAAATCTATGTTCTTCATTTGCTTTTGGCGCACTTGAACATCACTCACGCTCACATTTGCCGATAATGATAACTCTTATTTAGTTTAATTGTTCACCGAGTTAATTTTGTTTCTAGATGAAAATCTTGTTTAATTTTAACGAAAAACGAGACAATTATTATTGTACTGTGAACTCTTCAATACTGCGAGAAGTGAATGACAACAAAGGAAACAAAAGCGAGAGAGTTGATCGGAATGATTGTTTCATAAGTTGGCTATTCCGACCGGAAATCCTTTTAGCTGCCATATTGCGAATCTAGTGCGGCCTTATACACGGCCTTTTTATATGTGAATGATGCGACGGCATAGCTAAATTTTTTACGTTTTGTTTTATAATATGAACATATATGATCACCTGTAAGCTGTTGTTCTGCTGCGTTATTCTCTAATGCTAATATAATATCATTCTCCATTAGTTCGGAAAATTCTGACGTATAATCTTCTACAACTACATTTGATTCCCCTGAATTGCATAACACTTCCATATTTTTGTCCCCTATTTGAAGATTTTAAAACTCCATCAACTCTGATTTTTGTTCTGAAGGCGAATATATATAAGCATTAAAAGTTTACTATTTTGTATGTTTATGTGTATAAGATGTACGTCACATTAAATTGAAAATCGATCTTTGCACGCTTAAGAAATGAATTGTTTAGTATTTACAGTTTTTGTTTCCTTCGTATTCACTTCGCGTTCTTCAAATTTAATGTTCCAAGATAAGTTGCAAATTCTACTTCACACTTCACTAGAACTAAAATACTTCAGAACTTACAACACATTCTGCTGGGCGATATTCATTTAGCTTTTTCTCGTTTCTCAAAAATCAGTGTTGCCATCCTCATGGAAGAAAATTATGGTATCTCGGACTGAAAATAACCACGGAATAATGGGGTTTAATCAACGCCACCTGCATAGATCTATTTAGGTGGCGTTGGTTAATTCCCGTCGTACAAAGATCGTAGATCCAAAACACGAAAAAACACGTTTTTGAAAATTTCTTAGAATCTTATGGCCGGATCGAAATAGTTATTTATGTATCAAGGGCGTTAAGTAGATAGTTTTTGCCCCGAGGGCGACTTCCAAACCCGAGGGCCTCTGGCCCGAGGGGTTGGAAATCGCCTGAGGGGCAAAAACATCTAGTAACGCCCGTGGTGCATACAAAACTTTATGGTTTACTAGTTCGTTGCTGAATAAAACAAAAATTCGAAACATTTTATAATATTTCTTGCGTCTAAAGTGAAAAGACGCATTGTAACAGTCATTTGTCAATATGACGTCAGATAAACAAAACAGAGTGTATATCTAATTTCTATTGCATAATCGTTATTGGACTGATTTGTTCGTACAAAATGAAAGAATATTGTGAAGTTCCTGCGGAAATTCTTGCAAAAGCTAATAAAACTGAGGACAGTGGTTTCATTAAAACCTTGAGAAAAATATATGAAACTTTTTGTTGTATTTGAGAATTACCAGCGTGAATAACAGTGCAAATTGCGCTGATGAAACGGTACTTTTAGGTTATTAGCGTCTGTTGTCAAACGTTATTTAGAATATGTCATAACACCAAAAAATAACATTTCGAGGATGTTAGCCGATGTGCCTTATGTATCTTATTATTATTACGAGTACCGCAACTGAAGAAGAATATAATTATGCCACTAAAAAAGGTGATACGTAATAGTGAAATGCAAGTGAATGGTGGAAATTATAAATTCACGGAAACATTCCAAAATTTCAATTTTCGTATCAAATTAGCAAAATAAGGTTTATAACAATTTATTTTATTTATTTGAGCATTATGCCATTTATTTATTGTATTTGCTTGCATCTTAACTTTAAAAAAATCGCATTCATAACTATGTTCAGTGTGTTGTGTTGGTATTAGAGCGGGCCATAAAGTATTTAAGAGGCCCTAGGGCATAAAGAACCAGAAAGGCCCGCAAGGGTATTGAGTATACCATTACGTGTTTTGTTTCAGGTCTGTAAACACACAGCAATGAACTAGTAAACCATAAAACAAATTATCAGTTCTCCAACAGGAGACCGAGACGCATTCAATGACAGTTCATATGTCTCGATTGGTGCACGGGAAGGTGTCTAGCCGTGAGGCACGGAAATTTCCACACACGCACGGTATAGGAGTTAACTCAAATACTATATAGGGAAGGGATAAATAATTCCAAGGAAAATCACTGTTTATCACTATATTAATGGCACACCTCCACTCTACCAATCCACAACTACGACTCAGAATTCATGACTACCAATCAGAATTCTAGAAAAAGATCAAAATCATTTGATTAAGACTCTGTAACACAAATGTGGCCAAGGTATTTCCAGTTCTCCTGAAACATTACAAATACATACATTACATATTACGTATCAGACATCTACTACATATAAGCAATGAATGAACAAAACAAAATTGGTGAAGCAAAAGATGGTTTGACCCTAGTTGACAAATGGAAGACCATAAAATATGTAACATGAATAAATTTAATGTTTTACATATACAACATTTGGTCTTGGCATGTTGCAAATGTAAACTAGTGGTGTTAAAACTGCACATACTTTTCGCATTATTTCTAACTGCTCGGGTATATTATATTGCTGCAGTAACATGCAAAAGTGTTTTCCACTAGCAAAAATTATTTCCTGCATCAAGACTTCACCTCGTGTCCTTCGAGTTAATTCACCGCGAGCCTTACCTCTGCCTAGCTCTATAGAAACGCTGTAAGTTACGAACGCGTGCCGACGCTTAAAAATGTAATTGTTTCAAACCAGTATTTCCAACACGCAGTTGTCAACAACGCTAGCCGCTAACCCGTGCACACGATTTTCCTTAGAACTGATATTCCCCAATCCAGCTGATTGATCTCAAAGCTTTGGAAGTTTCAAACAGATATTTTGATTTTTGAGGGTACTTTACATGACGCCTCAAAATCTTTTCAAAATTTTCTCAAAAATGACATTAATTTTTTTATTCACCTTTGCCCTCGGATAGCGTAAAGGACTAGCGCTAAGCCAAACGGCAACTGCAATGTATATATTAGATTAAGAAAAAAAATGTTTGCTTTAAAGAGAATGTTGCAGGTCTCATGTTTGTTCAAATACCTGATGTTTCGAAAATTACAAAAGCACATTTTTGGGGCGTCTTGCTAAAACTACAATATTTCAGATAGATATGTTTTCCTTAATGAAATCTATTATTTAAAGACAGATCTTTAAATTAGGTTATGTTCAGTTTCTCGAAAATTTGAGAAGTCAGGTCATTTTAATTTTTTAAAATTTTTTTCTCTTAAATGCCACCTAACTTGTCTTTAAATTTTATCCTCACATATATCAACAATAAAAAAACATTGTGCTACACCCATTTTCGGCGATCTCACCGTACTTTCAAAAATTGCAAAAAGTTAACATTTCAAAACTTCAAAAGGGTAACTCCGGATAAAATGGAAAAAGTAGCTCTAAACCAATAGACACATGAGTAGTTACTCTACAACTCTAATATGAAAATAATATTTTTGAAATGTTTCTTAGCCTCCGTTCCACCACCCATACCCCTCTACAGCCAAAAACCTGTTTTTTAATTGTTTTCAACCTAACACTATTTTATCTGATTGAAAAAATATAATAAATAAGAAAACAATTTATACTATCAGAAAAACACCTAAAACCATCTATTATCACTTCACACACTGGAAATAATGGAATAATGTTTCTAATAAATAATTCATTGCCATAATTTAAAATAAAATTGTCTACCATGAATAATGTCACCGGGGCGGACCGCAGTCATTATACCATGTCAAATAGGTTAAAAAACGTTTTATTTAATTTCGTGTCACAAACAATAGTTTAGTTTGTTAGCAACAAATAAACAACGATTTATTTGCTTGGATTGACTAGGCAAAATGATATCCTTGAGAGTTAAAATGAACAAAGCGATTATTCGTGTTAACATTTTAGAAATCGTTGAATAGCTTTCTCTTTCTAGTAAACTTGACAGAAATATTCGTGTAAAACGTATTAGAACATTATTTATTGCAGTTACATTCCATGTGTTTCTAGTAATGAAAAACATATAAATGACAAGTAAATATTATTTTCTTCTCATGGTACAGGCTATTTATCAGGTCTTTCGTATGTTTTTTTGAATTGATTGACTGATTGATCATTGATTCCGGGTGCGTCAGCTGCTGAGGACATTAGTCCCATAAGTGTGCATATTTTTATCGCGGGCTGTGGCCCTGATGTTCCCCCGCTGGATGGCGAGATCCGGCGGCGACCTTCGCTGCCGTGCGGGGATTTTGTAGGGAGACCCACCAGGTATCTCCCTCCAGCGTGGCACCGTTCAACAAGCTCTAAGCTCTCGACTGATTTCCAGACAAGTATGGTACAGTAATGCATCAGAGTATGTTAAAGTAAGGGGTGAGGATAGGAGAAGTGAGATTAAGGAAAGATCACGCGAGGTCCGTGGCCCCTTTGTTAGGATCGATTGATTGTTCGTGATTCCGGGCGCGTCAACTACTTAGGTCATTCGTCCCGTAAGTGTAGTGCGTGTTTCCCCCCGTGATCTTTTCCCACTGGATGGAGAGATCCGCCGTCGACCTACTTCTTAAGAGAAGTTTATAACCATATTTATCCATATTGAAACGAATTGTTATCACTCACGTGATAACAATGCGTTCTGGCGCATGTTAATCATTTGAACTGCGCGGCAGCGGCCAGCACACCACGGAGTCGGGTGCGAGGAACCGGAGTCGGTTCGCGAGAAGCACCACAGCGGCCACGAGGCGCGACAGTGGCGGAGAAAAGTTCATAGAGTACGGACGTGCGAAGGGTGGTGGCAAGTTAATCATCGGACGAAGACGGGTGAAGCGATGCAGACTGTTAATCGGAGAGAGGAATGCACGTAAGTGTTGCGCCACTGAACTGGGAAGGTGTTGGTTAAGGAAATTGAGTGACGAATGTGGAAGTGCAGTTTAAGGAGTGAAACAAGACGAAGCGGCCATAAGATCGTAGTGGAGTATAGCCAGCATTGAATGATATCCACGTGGTGTGAATGGAATTAGGAGAAGGAACGGAACAGTACATATCCGCAGTCGACCTGACTAATGATAAATTAGGTGAACAGCCGACGATAATTACTGCCGAAGTTAAAATCCGCAGGCGAATGCAGTAGCAACGTTTTAGAAACGTTAGAAGCACGACAACGGCCGAGAGTGGGGTGAGAACAGGCCACGGTGGCGGAGGGGCCCGCGGTCTCCCGAACGCGGCCGAAGGGAACGAATATCCCCGAAGGGCCCGGCGGCGGACGACGCGTCGACAAGCATCGGATGAAACAAGCGACCAGGGCGGCAGCGCCGGACTCCCTTCCCCTTCGCCGGCTCCCCGGCGGTACGAAGAGACCAGAACGCAGCAGTGCGGCGCCCGGCGCCGGCTCGCCAGCGGAGGAGTGAGCGGATGGAGACGCTATTCAGGTTGGAGTGTCGCGGGTAGAACGGCGGGAAGGGTAGGGAGGGAAGGTAGTTAGCCCTTGGAGAACGTTGATTTTGTATCGAGGTTTTTTCCAAATATAGTTAAGCATAGGATAGGGAACAGAATGAATGCTAACGTAAACGTTAAAGGCCACCCATTTGTAAAATAATTATCTGTGTAATAAAAGGAAAATTTTGTTAATCACAGTTTCCAGTGTACGCATGATTAAAGCCGGAGCCCGTTCCCGGACAAGAATCCCTGTCCCTTATCTCTATTTCTCTCTTCTTAATTTTGTGCAGAGTCTATCCACGACTCGTCTCAATATCAACCACGCAATATGAAGACCAACCTTTTAAAAGACGGAGAAGAATTTTATTGTGAATGATATTATTTTTAAGGCCTGTAACTTGGAAATTCAATAAAACGTATAATTCACGGAATCTAAGTGCTTGTAATCCTCATTAGACATTGCATTAATCAAGTAATTACTTGGTTAATTGCCTCTACTAACTTCTCGTCGATTCCAGGCTCAGAATTAAAAGCTAACTTAGGTTCATCGTGTAATATTATTCTGTACCACTTTTTCACAATAATTAAATAACATAGTGAGAGTAAAAAACGAAATTATATTTATTTCATTGATACCAATACCCATTGACAATTTGTTTTAATAAACTACTGTTTGTTTTTGTAATTTAAGGTCGAATCAACATCTAAGTAATAAGCGACCACTATTGGGTTTACCGTTATGGTAACTGTGAAGCTGGCATGATATGGTGATGACAGGGGATGAAAGATGAACACAAATACAACCATGCCCGACGCGGGACTCGAATCCGCGATCCTTCGGTCCGAGATCGCTACGACACTACTTTCTTAGTGATATCGGCCATTGGGGATCGGCATTTTAAAATTTGTTTATTGTTTAATCATTTAATACCTATCACAAAGCTCTTCAGAGTCTTGTTTCAAAATCCGTTCGGTTTCTTGTTCATTTTTCCTTTATTCTTAAATTAATTTTTGAAGTGGCCCCTGCTTACCTTCTGGACATTAATGTTCCTTTATTCTGTCTCCCATGACATGTACAGTATTTGGTACTTATGGAAAATAAAATAAATGTGAAATTATAAATAAACGCAACTTAGAATCGTAAGAAGAATTGGAAAATATGTATTACGTGGAGAATAACCTTCGTGACTAGAGCAACTCAGTTAAGAGTCACGCTCTAGTAAAGAGGTCGCTGATAAATGAGACCTCGCCATGGAGATTACATTTTTCATGAACAAAATCTTTTTCTGTTTCGAAAGGGTGTGATCAAGGACTGTTTCTTTTTTTTAGCGGGTAACGATAACAAGTGGTATATTTAATAATAGACCTGGAGCCAGCAAGAAAATCGACGTATGATAAGCTCAAAGCTAAAATTTTTTGAGACGTTAGCAAGTGTGATGAACAAGGAAACGCAAGTATGGCGGTCTATAGGTGTTGGCGTTGCGCCGCGCAATTTTTTAAATATATCGAAAAAAACTAGGCCATTGGGGAATGAGTACACAGCTAATTCTAGTTGCATATTGTTCGTTAGGTAGCCAAAGTGTGAGGGAGTTGTATGCCATACCGAAGAGACGTCTCGAACTGTCCGCCATACTGAATTGAATGTGTCATTTTTTTATGCCCGCTTGGAATACGAGCTCAAAGCTATCTTTGTGGTCTAGCTCAAAGCTATCTTAGTAGTCTACATTCCTGTTTCTTTATTTCCCTTTCACATCCATATATCTTTTACCTCCTGGCCTTTCCAAATTTAATTAAATCATCATTAAACTTACTACTTTCTCGTTCCTAACGCCTCCTAATCATGTTATCCCCGTTTTTCCTCTCTTAGTTTTTGTAACCTCATCATTTCTTCCTCTCTACTTCTATCGTCTCTGTACTCTCTCCATAAGTGGCAGCTCTTGCTTAGGTTGCACATCTCCCAGACATTGCTGCAATATCGATGTATCGAAATCATTTTGAAATCGAAAAGCACCGGTCGAACGCCCTCTATGGCGTCTCGTGGCTCTCAGCCACCAGCGCTCTTAAGCTCTTTTGCTGCGTTTACTCTTTGGCTGCGCGTCCCTACGGTTGAACATTGGGCCTTCTTCATTTCCAGACAGCAATGTTCGTGAGATGAGCCACTGGCTTACACCGCAGGGTGGTGACCATCGTGGCGATGGATTTTGAGGGGAATAGCAATTTTCTGTCTTCGTCTGAAACTAACTGCAACTGTAACACCAACAAGAGTAATCTCAAGCAAATTGCCCGACAAGTACTCAGTTTTGTCCAGCAAGTTATACGCCATCACCGTCTTCAAGAATGTAGTCTAATGCTGTGATGATAGCGTTATAACTCGCAGGACAAAACGGAGTACTTGTCTGGCAGTTTGCTTGAAATTACAGCGGCACAGCCCACCAAGTTGCTGCTCTTCGATCCATCTGTATATACTTTGTTGTAGTTCTGATATTTGGCGATTTCTTCTCCTATTCTGGCTCTTATCTCTTTATTGTGAGTTTTTGTCGTCTTAGAATTGTTTGTCAGTTCCACAGCTTTAATGTCTTGCATAGTCCATGGTGCATAGTCAGTAACACTGATAGGTTTAAGGGGGGAATATTTTCTGATATCGTGCTCAGTATTTGTATAGCCCGTAAAGTAATTGGTTTTGGTAGTTTCTTTTTGAAGCATAATTTTTCCCGTGTCTGCATGTAAACTGGTAAATTTGATTCATAGGGTTGCCACAGTTAGCTGTAATTTTTATTATATATCCTACAACTAGATTTCTTCTTCTTTTATCCAGGGGAGGTAATTTAGCTTCCTGTAACATGCTTATTACCGGACTTGTTCTATATGCTCCGCATATCAGTCTGGTACCAGTGTTATTGATAGAGTCGAGTATTTTTTTTAATATTCTTATTTGCAGCATCGTAGAATATACTGCCATTATCCATTTTAGCTGTGATCAATGCCTGGTATGTTCTTCTAAGCACTGTATAGTCGGCCCCCCACGCTGAGTGGCTTATGATTTTCATCAATTGATTTAGTCTTTTGGTGCATTCCACTTTCAAGTTTTTAATGTGAGGTATCCAGGATAGCCTTTCGTCAAGTGTTAGGCCTAAGACTTTTAAGGTTTTACATTGCTTTATCTTATGTTCACCCAGGTTTAAGGATAGAGTCTTCTCAGTGGATCGTTTCCTGGAGAAAATGATGAATGTAGATTTTGTCTTCGAGAATTTTAGACCAACTTCAGTGGAGAATGCGAGAATGGTGTCTAAGATGTTTTGAGCTATAACTGCTATTGATGACAGATGTTTACCTGTAATGCATATATTACAGTCGTCCGCGTACATGCTCACTATCGCAGGTGATTTGATTTTGGTCTCAAGTTCATTTATTATCAACAGGAACAAGGTTACACTAACCACAGAGCCCTGCGGTACTCCATTTGCCAACATATATCTCTCTGATAAGGATTCTCTCACTCTGACATTAATGTACCTTTCTTTAATGAAGTTATACACGAACTTAGCTATGTTGCCTTTAATTTCATGTTTCGTAATTATGTCCATGATACGTCTGCGCCAGACCATCTCATATGCCTTTTCGATGTCGAGACTTAGTAACACTGTGAACATATTATTGGCGAATCCATTGTAGATGCTGTTCTCGATCACTGCAATGCTGTCTAAAGCAGATCGGTTCTTACGGAAACCGCTTTGATGGGGTGATATTATCTGAATGTTTTTCTAGGTACCATTTAAGTCTTCTTCTCAAGTAATTTACCACAACAAGTAAGTCACAACCTTCTCAAGTAATTTACACAGGCAACAAGTTAAGGCAATTGGTCTGTAGCTGTCTATTGAAAATTTGTCCTTACCAGGTTTGTGAATTGGGACAATAACTGCTTCTGACCATTTTGGTGGAAAGACATTGTTTAAATATAAATAATTTTAAATGTCTAAAAGGACACTGATAGCTTCTTCAGGGAGCATACGGATACATATGTTAGATATTCCGTCGGGGCCGGCGCTGGCGTCTTTTAGTTGACGTATATTGACCTTAAGTTCTCGAAACGTAATGGGTGCATTCAGTTGTACAGAATCATCTATTTCATCTTCTTCTACTTCAAGGTTTAGGGGAGATCTCTCAGTTTCTTCTTTATCTTTAATGAAGCCATCTGCAAGGTTCTTAGTCTACTAGAATTAGACGCGAAACACTTTCCAAAGCTATTCGCAATGTCGAGCATGTCTTCAATAACTTGACCATCTGGCATGAATATAAACTTCGGGTAATTTGTTCTGTATTTTCCATCAATGGCGTTTATTTGCTTCCATGCCTCCGTGTAGTTCAGTTTACTGTTTAAGGATGACATGTATTCCTTCCAAGGAAGAGACTGAAGATACGAAACGTATTCAAAATATTCACAAAAAACTGTTGCAGTTTTTCCTGATTTCTGCTTTCAATCCTTCTGCACTTTCATATTTTTTGAAAATAAGGATTTGTCATCAGTAGGGCCCGGATAATTATGTACTAGAAATTAGGAAAATATGTGTGTATATATATATATATATATATATATATATATATGTATTAAAATGTATAGAAATATGTACTAAAAAGTAAGAAATATGTAACACTTTAATTATTATATCAATTCGTTTTAATAAAATACTTTTGCTTAAATGTTGATGTGTAGACATAATATACTCGTAAAGAACAAAATTAAAATAATTCTACTCACAATTCTGTTATTTACAATGGTCTCCGTAAAAAATGAGAAACAAATATTTGTTTCAAATACTTAGAAAATAGTTGAATGTGACGTCACCGATGCTTTAAATTACTTTCGGTTTTGTGACTTTTTTTTCTTCGTCTTTTTTCGTCTTTCTCGTCTTCATCTTCTTTGTCGTCTTCTTTTTTGTCGTCGTATCCTTCTTCGTCGTCTCTTCCTCCTTCTTCTTCGTCGTCGTTTCCATCTACGTCGTCTCCTCCTCCTTCTTCGTCGTCGTCTCCTCCTCCTCCTCCTCCTTCTTCGTCGTCGTCTCCTCCTTCCTCTTAGTCGTCTCCTCCTTCTTCTTCTTCTTCGTCGTCTCCTCTTCCTTCTTCTTCGTCGTCTCCTCCTTCTTCTTCTTCGTCGTCTCCTTTTTCTACTTCGTCTCCTCTTCGTCTTCGTCGTCTTCTTCTTCTTCGCTGTCCTCGTTTCTCTGTCTTTCTCTTCGTCGGTATTGTACTGGAGTTTAATCAACACCACCTACATCTAGTTAGGTGGCGTTGATTTAGTTCCCGGCATACTTACCAAGATCACAGCGCCAAAACACGAAAAAACACGTTTTTGGAAATTTCTTAGAATTTTATAGCCATTTCTGGAAACAAATTATCAGTTCCCCATTAGGACGCCGAGACGAGTCGAATGACACCTCGTTTGTCTCCACTTGTGCACGGGAAGTAGTCTACCCGTGAGAGACGGAACGGCTCATCCGCAAGCATGCACACGAGGAGTTTACTCAAATACTCTACAGGGATGAAATTTTTCCTATTATCTGTTCGAAGGCCTTGTACCGACCAAGTGTTCCACTTCGCATGAAGTTACTGGTGTATATTCAAACTTTGTCCCAACATGTCACTGTTCAATGCTATTCACGGATTAGGGAATAAAAACAATGCTGGTTTGATATTTAATCAATTGACTCTTAGCACAAATTCAGCTTTCTTTAATAATGTTCTTAGCCAAGACGCTATTGCTTGACTTCTCTGAAAAGATAAACCAAACTTTGCCTATGGCAAATTCCCAGTCTGCGTTACCACAAGGTTTACGCCAATCGCCGTGAATTATTTTCTGTCCTTGTCTGATCCAAAAGCTGTAGTACCACATCATGATTTTACTTTAGATTTTCTCCTCACAGAGATACTTTACAAACAAGGGTTTAGGCTCCAGTGCAACAAACGGGGAAAGAAAACTGTCAATGGCGCTTTCTGAGCTGCGTTGGTGCGTGTAATTTTTGGCGAAGGGCATTAAGGTCAAGAGAGACCTCTGAAAAATACGTTCTGGGCGCGAGTTATCGCTTGCTAGACGTACCATTTCCATACACAAAATTTATTTCTGAGTAGTATTTTGTTCTCTGCTTTACTCGCGCTGAAATCTACACACTGGAAGCTTTGGAGTGCAACACCTTGCCCTTTTGTAGGATTCTGCGTGCTGCAATATCAACATTTTTATGCATTGCAATAGCACCAATTTGGAGAGGAGGCTGCCGAAAAATGGTTTGACAATGCTGAATTGTTTGTCTTGGTTATTCCTTATCAAAAACATGTAGGATAAATGAAGAATTATACAAAAAGAATGTAGAAAAACGAAAATATTAAGAAATATTTAAAAATATGTACTTTTGTGAAAAATATGTAAATATATGTACTTTCGGGTAAAATATGTAAATATATGTACTAAAAAATCATCGGTTTTAGGCCCTAATCGACATGAAACGTAAATATATTGTGGTTTTGACTTGATAGAGTTAACAAACGGAAATATGTAATTACATAATTATCCGGGCCCTAGTCATCAGGAATAAGTACTGTAATAAAATTGTTTATTACTTCAACTCCATTTATTGGGCTTTTATATCTCAAAATATTAAGAGGATCTTGAAACAAAGCACAATAAGAATAAATAATTAAGACTGTGCAAAGAATATTGCGTATTTTCAGCAAACAATTTCAATGTTAATAAGCATGTAAAAATGACATAAAAATGGGTCATTTCGTTTTGTCATAACTTAAAATGACTTTCTGTACTAAACGGCATTGTTCCAAAGAGAAAAGAAGGAAAATGACATTTCATCAAAATCCGCCCCCTACTGACACCTATCCTCTCTCATTCTTCTATACCACAAATTGGGTTGGAATGACAGTTCATTCGCTAGTATTCCCGCTAAAAAGCGAAAGCTTGATAATATGAAGGACTCGGATGAATAATAATAATAATAACAACAACAACAGTGTTGATCCCTTAATAAAATGTACATGCACCTGCTACGGAGATAATGAAATTGAGCGCCGGTAAATGCAGCATGCATGCACGCATGGTCCAAGGCGGCCTATTCACGGGCAAATAATAATAATAATAATAATAATAATAATAATAATAATAATAATAATAATAGCAATAATAATAATAGCAATAATAATAATAATAATAATAATAATAATA
Source organism: Acheta domesticus (assembly GCA_031308135.1). Taxonomy (NCBI): domain Eukaryota; kingdom Metazoa; phylum Arthropoda; class Insecta; order Orthoptera; family Gryllidae; genus Acheta; species Acheta domesticus. The sequence goes on from JAHLJT010009419.1 coordinate 168,989,364, forward strand.
ATAATAATAATAACCTTCAAAATTGAAATTTTTGCTACAAGTAGATTTTTTTTGGCTTCAGACATCTGTAATCCACGTAATGTGATAATCAAATAATTGAACTTTTCGCTCATAGATATCCCTGGGTTGTTGCCATTTTCATGTAACCTATTTAAACTCCTGAAACCGAAACGTAGGAGTGCTTATTATCCGCATCTCAAAAGCATTTCTCTGTGAATGATCACATTTTACTTCCAACCCCGTAACTTGCTGTTGAGTATATTAATATTATCACAGTGGTGACAGGTCCCTCAAACAGTGCGGAGGGCTGTTTGAGGAGATGCTACCCGCCAGGGAACCCTACCCAAGCTCTGGAAGTACTCCGAACAACTTTCGCCTGCATCCTGTGGTGTGTGTGTGAAAGAGAGAGAGAGAGAGACATTATTTCCAAAAGAATACGAGTTAATATTTAAATTAATATGTTTGAATATATTTTTCCCCCTGAATTTATTATTTTGTCATTTCAGGATAGCGTTCTGTAACTGGGTTGTCCTTTTTTTATTACTTTGTTTCAACAATTTGATTTGTCACGAAGCTAAGGAAAGAAAATAAAAGAATGAGAATTAATGAACTTTAATAAATATCTCATAAAGAAGCGTTCTCAAATTAGTATTTAAATGAAACAAGTAAGTATAACGCACTATATTCTGAAACACTTGATGTTGAATTCAAAAAAAGAAAGGAAATCCGTTGAGTTACGGAAGTAAAAGATCCAACAAGACCTTCATATTCGATGTGTTTCATTAATATGATGATTGATTGTGGTGCTGAGTTCTGCAGGACCTTCGCTTCTCCTCCGTATCCTTGAACTATAATAAAAACAAAACAAAACAAAACAAAAATAAAACGTGCTGGTCGCTCTTGCACCATTGAGGTTTTCATTGATAAGAAATGTGAAATGAAAAGTGTATCCAAATACAGAGACACTCTGGCACGTTGCAAGGGAAACGGTAGGGTCCTAGAATTACACCCGAAATAAAGGAAATGGCGCTAAACAGCACTCACTTTCACGCAACATTGGTAACAGTTACGTAATAAATAATGTTGCAATTTCTATTTTACATGCAATTCACCTGACACTTAAAAATGCCCCAACCAAACGAAAAGTGGAAAATACATATACCTTTTTAATTCAAAAATGGAAACGAAAATAGCATTTTTACCATTGCATTATAAAGTAAACTTATATTCAGTGTATTCAAGAACTAGAAATGGTGGCTATAAACGATGTTTGATACGTATTTTAGCCGTAATTGGAAATAGTAGTTTATTACAACTGGGTACACTAGCGATGGAGGTGCTGATGTCTACTGGCTACTGCATTAAACGATAGGTTGCCGTTGCCAAACAATGGTCGCTGGGTTCTTTTATTTTTATTTTTTATTATTTTCGACAAAGAAACAGTAAAATCTGTATGAGGAAGTATAATCTGCGCATTTCTTGAGCTCCAAAATCCCCAACCCCTTTCACTATACCTGGATGAATGTTGAATAAAAGTACCAATAAGTGTGGTAGGCAGCATTTCAATACCAAAAATTTTCTCTCCCAGTTATAGAAAACTTATTTGCGTCTGTACAGTCTGTAAACCAACAACAGATATAGTATTGCTAACAAAATAGCAACTTACACCTTCGGCTTTACCTACCCACCCCCTACCACGACTGTCAGCTAGTTCTGCTTCAACAGCACATGCTTTCTCGCATTATTTCTAAATTTGCAATTTTCGAAAATTCAGAGAGTTCAACGAAAATGAGATAAGCCTCACTCTATTAATCTTTTCTTCTTCTATCCCAGAAAAAGTTTGAAAAAAGTTTGGAGCCGTTTTGAGAAACTTTTTTTAATGAAATATCTTAATTTCAAGCCCAAATTATGCAAAAATTAATTGTTTTTCAAAGAATTGTACATGACCTTTTTTAAAGAGCTTTTTCTGAAGTAGACCCATATTTACCGTATTGCCACATACTCTTGCCAGCTGCCATTTAACGCCTCACAAAGACATTTTTAATATTTTCTTAATGTTTCGGTTTCCCAATGGTAAAACGCAAAGATTGATTTTAGTATATTAGAGAATAGTAAAACCTCGTCCTAAATGGCAATTTTCTTTGAAAAATATGGAACCGTTTTTTGATGCTCTTTTTCACAGAAAATTTTTTAGTTTTCATTTAAACTCATTTGAGGCACTTTTACTTACAAATACAATAGTGTTCACAAATTGCTCGAAATGTGCATATTAACAGTGTGACATATATTTCTAAAAACTTATATTTATGTAATTTTTGCAAAAACAAAAAAATACACACAATTGAACTTAAATCATATTAAAAAGTGCAATTAGCAGTATTCGTTGGAAAAGTTTGAAGAAAAAAATCTGGAGCCGTTTTTGCGAAAACGGCATTTGAGCGTTTCTGAAAATGCGGAAATTTGAGTCAGTTTTCACAGAAAACAGTTGAGTTCTCGAGAAAACTTTACTGGACGTTATTTAAAGCACATGTACTCGTAAATATAATAATGTGAACAAATCGCCACTAATATAAATATTACCGACGTGAGAGAAGTCAAAAAAAATTCATTTTTTAATTTTTGGAAAAACAAGCGAATAGAGCAATATGGCGTTAATGTTATCTCATAGAATACATTAGGCACTATCCCTACCAAAAGTTTAAAGGAAAAATTTTGCGCCGTTTTTGAGAAAATCTTGTTTTCGTAATTTTTTAAAATTGTACACATTGCACGCAGTATTGCGCGAAAACTACTTAACGTTTCAAAAAAAGTACAGGACCTTGACGAAAGAACTCACTTTGCAGAACAAGTTTTACTTGAAGGAAAAATCTCTATCTTCAATTGTGTAGTTGTAGAAAGTCGCCGAAAAAATTTGCAATTTTCAATTGCAAAAAGTTTCCAGAAAGAACCTACGACTGACCACCCGCTATCTACAGGGCTCGAGACGTCCGTCAAGGCGAACACCTCTGCGGAGAAGTTTCTACGGCAGCCACGGCCCTAACGACTGTCAGCATGGCCAATTTCATATCTTCCGAGTTCCCCCTCTCTCGTGCGAGCTAGACGCTCAAGAACCCCCCAACACTCCCGTTCTTATCAACGCAGCGAATGAGAATCGCAACCCAAGGCCGCTGTACGTTGCGGCGGGCGGCCGCTCAAAAGGGAAATAAATACAGGTAGTAACAGCGGACCTGCGTATTCTGTTCGTGGGCCGCTCCCGCACACAACACACACTCTCCTTCACACCGGCCGGCGGAGTCGAACATTTCGGCAAGGAGCTCCGCGCATAAACTACGCTCGCGAGCAACGGTGAAGGCGCCTCCTCGCAAACAACCCTTGTCCAGCGAAAGGACATCGGCCGCACATCCGTTCCCGAAGCGGCGTCAGGCAAGCACGGCGGTGGCGATGGCGCGCACGTCGGTGGTCGTGGTGACCACTCTCCTGGTGCTCATGGTGGTGAGCAGCTCGTCAGGGTCGCCGATCTTCCCTTTCTTACGCCCCCAAAACCCGCAGAGGCATCCGCCCAACCCTGACAACGGAAAGAACGGGAAGGAGAGGTACAAAGAGATATGCCACGTCGTCAACCCGGGCACACACTGCCCCTACTGAGCTCCTGGCGAAGACCGCGCAGCTGGAGAAGCATTTGCGAGTGCCGTGGTGATTAATTAGTAAGGGACCGACCGTGGTGATCAATTGTACTTTGGTTTTTCTTTCTTGGCGCACGGGGGTTTGCCAATAAAATGGAATATTTACGGTATTTCGCGTCGTTCCGGTTGTGCCGCTAGGAGTCGTATGATCGCGACTGCATGGAGCAGTGCTTGCCATCATGCGACTCCTGGCAGCACAACGGAGAACGACGCGAAGTAGCGTGAGATATTACGTTTTGATGACACACCCCCGTGCCCAAATAAAGAAAAACCGAAGTATAGTAAGGGACCGACTCGCGCGAAGGAAGTTATGTGAAAGGACACTGTCGTTGACACTAGTCAGCCATCAGTTGGGTGTGCTGTAACCCTTTCACTACCAATTTTACTTTATATTGGAATTTTTATTTCTTTGTGTACCAAATAAGTCACAAAATTCAAAGTAGAAACATGGATAATTCGTTCATCTTACTAGGTGCAAACGAACAGAAAATGCAGCAAAATTTAGATCGTTTTGATCAGCAGCAACAATAGGACATCGATACATTTTGGAACACTTGTTAAACCAACACCACCTAGACATACTTATGTCTAGATGGTGTTGATTAACCCATTATTAGCTACATAACCCACTTGGGTCATGTATGTCCCATTGGTTGTGAAAGTTTTAAACATGTTTTTTTTAAGTTTATTGTAATTCACGTAACAAACATTTTTAAAGTTCTCAAAATTCACCAATATTTCTGTCTGGGTTTAGGAACTTGTGAATTTTTAGTACACCATTCTTATGCATTTCCAAAGATGTAAACATAATATGAAGTTAAAACAGAAAAGGGCAAAAGCTTGGTGCTCATAAATTATAAAAAGTTGAGAAATTATTATTACAGATTATTACAATGCTGCGTAATCCCAAAATTCTTATTATTCTCTTTAATGAGAAACAAAGGATTAAGTTGAGAAACAAAAATTGTGAATTGATCTTGTGAAGCAATGTTTTCTTAATTCTATTTTAACGGGAGACGGTTGTCTGCGTGTATTAGCATGGGTTTTCGCCGCCATCGGCGTCGAGGCACCGTTCCGTTTCTTCTTTGGTCAGCGTAAAGGCATGAACACTCAGTTCATTGCAACTAAATGTAGCTTAAGTCCAATAATACACTAACAAAATAAGCACTATATATACATGTTCTAGAAAAATCCGAAGACATCACTGTAAAAAATCACTATTTCCTGGAGCACTGATTCTAAATGTTTGAAGTTCTTGAATAACTGGGGCAATGTCAGCAAAGTTTTGAATCACATACCCTGCGTTCCATGTGTATGATTATTGTAATTGATTTTTAAACTATGAAAATAACAAGAATTACACTATTATATCGTTCCACTATGGCATCAAACATGAAAATTCAGTATTCAGAATTAGATTTGCGCGGATCCATGCACGGCCCCTTAAAATCTGAACATTCAATCCATTTTAAACCATATAATTATGTTAGTTTTGATACGTTGTTGCAAATAGATTATAATAAATTAATTGTGTCAGTAAGAAAATCGATAATTTTCTTGGTTCAAAAACTAATTGTAGTTGATGTGAAAATTAATATACTGTTTTGTTTTCTGAGAAAGACCCAAAAACTATCTTGTAGTTAAGGCGCTTTTTAAATAAAACTTCTCTGCACATTGGAATGTTTTCAATACATTCTACTTTTTTTAAGGTCACATCTATAAATATTAATGTACTTGATAAAATAGCTAGCAATAAATATAGAAATTTCAACAGACTGTTTTTGCTCAAAGAGGTTTTTTAATTCCCTCTGTAGGAATTAATTAAATGTTCAAATATTATTTTTATTAGTATTTGGGCATTTAACCTATTGATTATTTTTCTAATTATACATTTCTTTGTTACCCTACTTTACTGTTTAAATAACTGTTCAATTGTTACCTATTCACTTTCCCTGTAGGGAAAAAGGCTCTAAAATTTACATTACAGGCGTAAAACAAAAAGTTGAAGTTAAAGATTATAAGAAGTTAATCAAATTATATTATATCTAAAATAACATACATTTACAATTGAATATTTTTAATGATTCTATATGTATGCAATCTATATTTTGCATATCCACCATTAATTTAAAAATGTTCCACCTTGTGCAATATCTTGGTCATTTAATTAATTTAAACATTTCAACCTGAAATAGTTCATCTTGGAATTGTTTTATTTATATCCCAGTTTAAACAGGGTTTTACTAGATAAAGAAAAGAATGTAACAATATCTCAATTCTTTAAACACTCCACAACTAAAAGAGTTCATAGAATTGCACAAATGTTTGAATTAAAAAAGCTAAAAATGAAACTCCGTGTTGATAACAGATATCTTGTGGTACTCCATAATGTAAGTGAGGAAACAATCAAACATGACAATAACAGTTATATTATTTATTACGTAGGTGAATCAAAAAGTAACAGCAAACTATTTTTTACGAAGTGTATATTTCACTTACAGGTACAAACAAGATGTCCTTTTTCTACATAACTACCTCCATTTCGATACACTTCTCATGCCTTTGCACCAACTTTTCTATTCCGATGGAATCAAAGGTTTATGTTCTGCCCGCAGCTAAGAGTGCACCGCTTCTTCAACCTCATCATCACTTCCAAATCGACCTCCTCTAAGAGCGTCCGCCACGGGCCCGAACACATGGTAATCCGAAGGAGGCAGATCAGGACTGTACGGGGAATGCTGTAAGACTAGAAATCTCAGTCTCTGAATGACGGCAAGAGTTGCATCGGCTGTGTGGTGGCGCGCGTTGTCGTGAAGTATAAGAACGCCTCTAGACAAGAGTCCTCTGCGATGGCTTCAGCTCATTCTCCAAAATGGCGCTTTTCCGGCCATTGTTCACTGTTTCACCTCTTTGCTGCTAATGCTCCAAAATCGGTCCATTCATATCCCAAAGAGGGTTATTTATTTACGTCCAAAAATTTAAAACTGTGTGTGACGAGCTATGGGGAGAAGTAAATTTGTGCACGTTTTCATAATTCTGTGATATCTATCCTAAACCATATTCTATAATGGGACAAGATACAAAACTCCCTCCGAATGCGCATGCGCGAAGAGGGGTGACTTCCACCATCAACCGCTCACTTCTGAAAATATCGCTCTCTCACTCGCTCTGCGCGCCAGGTGACGTGGCCGGTCGAGGGGAGGGGGGGTCTGAACGCACAGGCTGCTTTGTTCGTGGCCCAACGCGCAGCAGTAAAAGTGTCAGCCATCCAAATCAAAACAGTTTCAACAGTCTGTGCACAAACGCTGACTCTTAATATATTAAGATTCAGTAAAAGAAACATGTATTGGAAGCATCGCCTCTGGTCCTCAGTTCTGTCCCTTTCGTCTTCGAATACTGTGCAGCGTGGCGTCTCTTAGCATAGGCCTAATTTCAAGTGAAGTTCACAGGCGTAATATTGTGTGTATTTGTTTCTAATACCAGAACATCTGTTTCAGTGGCGTAGCCTGAGTTTTGGCTTACAGTATGTAACTCGAGAAATGAGAAAATAATTTAAAACTCCTAAATGTTCCTCATTATTCAGTACCATTTCTGTCACATTGGTCAATTACAGCGCACAAATAATTTGTATATTTAAAACAAAAACGGAACCAGTAAAAGTAATAATGCCTCTCATACTTCATGTAGTTTACTGGTTGAAAGTTAGAAAAAGTTGACTTATGTTCACGACCTAGCAAAATATAAATGTGTGTCCTCATACTTTAATAATAAGAGCACTATCAAACCCAATGATTTTCAAAATTGTCCAATTCATATCATTTCGAACCCATTAGAATTGGCATAATTTATAAAATGGAAAGTAATGATCTATAATAAAAATATAATACGAAAGAGAAAATCAATCAATTTACAGACACGTAATGAAAAACAGATGACAGTTGACCTTTGCTGCTTACATCAAGGGTTTCATCCAGTATCGCGGAGACAAAAGAGGCTTTAGAAAATTCATTTCTAATGTCATTGGACATTACCATGCTCACACTTAAAATGCAATTAATCTGAATTTGTGGCGAGATTGCATCAAAAACTGGAATTTTCCATATCATCCTTATCAGTTTTATCATATTTCATTATTACACTTATATATTCCACGAAATTTTCTCTATTTTATGATCCCCTATTTTCATTATGGCTAGAAAATACAAGCCCTTGTCTCCCAAAAAAGCATACAACTCGAATGAAGAGTGACAGAATTTTCCTATTTTCCTTTATCAGTGTTGTAATGCTCAACATAGCCTGCGTTGGCTGTTTAAATAAAATTATATCCTCTCATATTTTTTTTCAAATATTTTTAACTGTTTCTCACGTGCTATAATTTGTTCACAGAACAAAAATACGACTCCATAATTATGTAGGCACTTTGGATTGCGTTGTGTTCGCCATTCCAGGGCACAGATGTGTATTGCAGTCACATACCCTCGTGCATTCAACCAGCACAATTTCTAACCTAAATTGGCTACAAATATATAGTTGCTAAATGCATTAAAACAGGGTAATAAAACTTAAATAAAACGACAATGTTCATTAATTAATCTCGTTCTCTTACAAACAACGAAGAGAACAATGAAGTTTCATAAAACGACAGTTTTTTTTTTCGTGGGCACCTTGGATGTAATGGGTCATTGTGCATCTGATTCACAGCGCAGGCTAGGCAGCATTTCAGACAGATTCGTTCATCCTTGTGAAGAATCGAATTCTCAACGGCGCAATGTTTGAAATATAATGAAATATTTTGTAGTAGAAAAAGAAAATAACAAATGGACAATTTTTAACCATTTAAAATAAAAATAGCTGATATTGTCAGGGTATGTAACACATCATCCACATCCATCAACGCTACGCCCCTGAACTGTTTGCAGGTAATATAACCTGAACATCAAGCTCCTTCACCATCCCGATCTCAATTCCATCGATTTAGTTTAAGTTCCATTAAGAATCATGTTACGAAAGAATGCATTGGTACCCGTCTATAAGTTAAAAAAATGTATGCGGAATATTATTTTCTAAATATTGCCCAAATCAATGGAAGTGTTGTGAACACGTTAGGAAAATCGAAGAAGAATATATGAAAACAGACATGTCGACGAAAGCAAAAGTGGACAAAACTATTGTTTCTTTGCGGGGCAGTTCCTTTGAGTGTGAGGACGACAATGACGTCACACAGCGAAGGCTGCAGTGACATTGATAACATAGCTCCTCCTTGCTGGGGAGGGCGACAAATCGCGTGTGTGCAGTAGGTTCAGATATTCTGGCCCTGTAACAGCGGTGGAAGAAGCCCGCGAAACTAAGCACCTCCCAGAAAAGGGAGATTTCAAACTTGTCCCCTGTAGTCGAATTTTGAATACAGAAAAAAGAGCGTTTTTTCAAGTTTTGTTGACAAAATATTCGCTCCTAAGTAATAAAATAAATTTTGAAAGGAAAATTAGCTATAACTTTGTATGCGACAATATGGAAAACGATAAATTGAATAACTATATTTCCCACTGAAATTCAGACGACGTGCACAAATAATGAAGTTACACTTATATCCAGAAGCAAAACAAAGAACCTTCTCAGCATTTGCTCAAAGGATCGGGGAAACTGAACGAAAAACCTGATCGAGATGGGGGCTGAGACTTGAATTTCTTCTTGGCAAGAGATGTGTGTCACCATTCTAAAACTGTCTTTTGCGTTCTGGTTCGTAAGAATGCACCCAGGTTTCGTCTCCTGTGACGATACGTAAGAGTATACTTGGGTTTTTACTTCTTGGCGTGTGGGGGCGTGTCATCACGACGGAATATCTCACGGTATTTCACATTGTTCTTGATTGTGCCGCCAGGAGTCGCATGATCGCGACTGTATCGAGCACTGCTGTCGATCATGCGACTCCACGCGGCAAAACCGAGAACAACGCGAAATACCGTGAGATATTCCATCTTGATGACACGCTCTCACGCGTCAAGAAATAAAAGCCCAAGTATGTCATGTCTTTCAGTGTTATATCGCGCCAAAAATGATGTGGCAGCCTGAACACGCACCCTCTTGCCAGAGAGCATCCTAGAAGTCCATCGTGCACCCAAAAACGGTACTTGAGAATCTCACTAATAATGGTGTGAGCTGATCTGACACCGATACTCAGTTCTTTGGCTAAATTTTCTACAGAACCCCGCTGATCCTCACGAATCATGGCCTAAAAGCGCGTCCCACATTCTCATCGGTAACGGCTGCTGGGTCAACCAGAGCGCTGTTCATCTGTGACTGACGTAAGTGCCCTTTTATAGGCTTCTGCCCACTCGTAAACTCTCCTCTCAGTAACGCAGCAGTCCCCGTACCTTCGCACATCCTTATATGGATTTGTCGAGGTTTTACGCCCTCCGATCACAAAAGTATCACTGCTCGCTGTTCTTCTACGGTGCATACAGCTAGGGGCGCCGCCATTTTTTTCAACTGCCAGTCCTATTCACCTAGTCATTCCATCTGTCGGCATATGCTGGAACTTTTACAAAGCATCTTTCTTCACTTCCGGGAGTTGCAAACACCTGACGTTAAATGCATTTAATACTGTTAATTTGTTGTTACTTTTAGAATTGCCCTCCCAAAGATAACTTTCGAACAACAATTTCACATCTTCAGTAGGTCTATAACATGGAGGAGAAATTACAAAGTATGGGAGTGTAAAAAAAACGTATAACAAAAATATAAAATAAAATAATTTAATGACTAAAAATTCCAACAGCTGTTAAAAATTATTTTTTGCTTTAAAATAATTTTCCTATGATCAAGAATTTTATAAGAGTAACAACAAACCTCTCCCCTTCTCTCATGCATTTAATTTCTAAATATAAATCAAAATTCCAATTGCCTAGTAAATTAAAGTTGCAAAGGAGTGACTTGTAACAAATAAAAATGATAAATGTTACATTTTATGAGACATCTCATGTTTGTAGTTGTATCTGTAATAAGAGTGAACATGTAAATAAATTATAATTCTTATTAACACTTTGGAACATGCACAGCAACCCTGAGTTCTGCATGATCAGCCATCATATAATTCGAACGATTGCATTTTCTAGCTATACCCCTGTTCAACGTATCAATAATTGGTGATATTGGCTAGTAGTTTGCTTAATTCACTGTTGTCTCTTAATAATAACAATCATAAAAGGATGTTTAGTTTGAAAGCAGCATTTCACGCAGCGCTGCACCAGCAAACGCGCGCTCGGGGAAGGAAGGGATTGAAGATACGAAACGTATTCCAAATATTCACAAAACTGTTAGAGTTTTGTTTTCGTATTGCAGAGCGTAAAAACAGCAGTTTCTCAATTTACTTCATCTTTCCTCTTAAAAAAAGAAATTAAAACATTTCAAGCAAAAGTAATACTTGGATCATGCAAGGAATTAACACATCGTGTAAAAACAAACGTACGGTTTACTTTATTTGTAAACATCATAGCGTTTCATCACTCGGTTTCCATGTATACTTCCGAGAATATATCTCGACCAAGTTGAGAATGATGTTTACAGGAGCACGCCACCGTCTTTTTACAGCCAAAATGACAGAGACGGAGATATATGGACACTCAATTCAAAAATGAAAATGGAACCGTGCCAAACTATTGCGAAAAAAAGCGCGATTTATTTCGTTGCAAATCTATTATCTTCCCAATTAATATCGTCTCCTGTATTATTTCAGTAGTATACCTTTGGGTTCCGGCTCTCACACGCAACCAATCTTTATAAATGAGAGCTCTAAAGAAAGAGAATTTCACGGAGACTTGACGAATTCCACTTTCAGTTTAAAAATATGGATGATTTCTTTAAAAAAAACGCATAGAAATATTCATGTAAAATGCAACCCGCATCACATGTCAACATATATCGGCAAATAACTCATAAACAAAGCGTTTTAGAGCCTTAAAAAATAAAATTTTGAGGCAAAAGGCCTCAAAGAAGCGTTTTTCACACCATAATCTACAAGATGAGACATTCTCCAATCCATTCAATTAATTTCTTGGTTCCACGCGTCAATACTATCAAGGCCATCTCAATATTTCACCCCTTCCTGCAGGTAGCAATTTTTGTGGCGACACGCTTCGAAGGCTTAGATTCGACAATCTTTATTTACGCTTTCTGTTAACACCGTAGTTTGTGCAGTCTGACGAGGTTTATTTGCATAATCATTAATGTAAGATTTGCTCTCCAGCAACAACTAGAAGTATTATTATAGTTGGTTGATACCTATACCTATGAAGATTGTTTCTTATGCGTGTAGTGAAACTATTCAATTAACATTTTTTCATGGTCTATAAGTGCTGTGTACTTTATTGTGGAGGGAAGAGTGGTCAGGAAGGGTGGAATGGTGTTCAGTGAAGAGTGAACACAGTGTTTGTGTTTTACCTGTACCAATATTTTCGTATTATCATTATCATTCCATGAAATTTTCAAGTCAACGGGTTCAGACACGTAGCTTTCTCAAAAGTAAAAAGCTAATGTTTTTGTGACTATCACGAGAAACTAAAACCTAACTGACAAAGAACATTGAATAATTACTTCAAATGTCTTTAAGTGAGTGTTGGGAATTGTTCCAAGCAAATTCTCCATGATATTGAATAAATATTTATTGAAAATTTCTTTTACACATTAATTGCATTGTTTTTATTTTATTTGTAATTGTGTTAGTACATTGCAAGTTATCTTTATAGATTTTAAACAAATAAACACGTTTCGTTAACTACTTTCCCTTTTAGAATGAAAATAGAAGGATAGGGATGAGTGTGGGGTCTAACATGCGAGAGTTCTTGCACGGGTACGCAGAAGTAGTGGGGGAAAACGTGTGCTATGGCACAACACAAAGAACAAACTTTTTAAAGTAGCTAAAGAAAATAGCTTGAAATAAATGGAAAACAAAAATCAAAACGCGCTAGCCTACAATACTAAGTGAATCAATTAAAAAACAACTGAATTTAAAATTATAGAATGAATAGTGCAAGTCACCCGACAACTGCCAATGATCGCAGTCGAAACGCACGGTTTAAATGTTGGCGGTATCTGGAAGTATGTACACCAACGCCCAGCTGCAAACTCATATTGTAAATAAAACACCGTTTGATATTAAACTCAAGGTGTCGGTTCGTTAAGATATTAAAAATGCAAACATCGTTTGAGCAATATTCCCATGTACCGAAGTGGGCTTACTAATGCCTACTAAATTGTTTCTAATGCTAACAAATGGTATTTAGTACTCAAAGATGAAAACATTTTTTAATTATATTTTGGCTCGGAATTCCTTTTTTTAAGGATGCAGAAAATAATTCAATACTTTTTAGTATACAAATAATTTTTCAATTTTCTCACCCCAGCAAGCTGGTACCTTGACTCTCCAAAAACCACTCGGTTCTTCACACCAAATCAAGGAAAGTTAAATAATATTGCAATGAGTAGGTCTGTTCTCGCCCTATCCGGTATTTTCGCACTACTTTACTTGGCTTTCTCAATATTAAAAACCTTTTCTAATATTTGACTATCAAGGAAAGCGAAAAGCTAACTCTCAAGGAAGATTGAAAAATTTCTTCAAATGTTGTTTTTAAAGAAGTATGGATTGTTCCAAGAACATATCTCTATAATGTTGAATAAACTTTAATTGAACATTTGTTTCAAACATCAATTGCATTGTTATTTTGTTTGATATTCTGTAAGTGCATTAGTAATTCCTCTGCTTTATGGAACGGACAGACAAATGGATGGGGAAAAGGTGGGAATTAACATGCGAGAGTTCTCGCACGGGTACGCTAGTTTTAACTGTATTTGGACATGTCTGCCCCCAATTTGGAAGAAATAAAAGTGTATTTTTCTCTGAAAACGATCTCGCATCTCGATCAGGTATTTGTCCAGTTTCCCCTAATCCAATTATTTTTTTTTAGTTTTATTTTTTTTAGTGTTCCCCCCTCCAGTTACCCGGGAGAGGCGGGAATTTATTCATCAATCGGGGTACAGTGGGCTGCAGCCGATTAAGCGTTTGCAGCGGGTATCGTGCCTAATGTAAATAAACTACTTAAAAACTATCTTAAATATAACTACTACAGTGCCTCTTTGGGCAAAGGCTAGTTATTGTATAGTTTACAATTTAATGAAATTTAATGAATACGTTCCTGACCCATTGAGCAAATGCTGAGATGGCCCCTTGCTTTGCTTCTGGACGTAAATGTAGCTGCACTATTTGCAACGTTTTGTTGAGCACTCCTTTTGCTTTTAGTGATAGGAGTAGAGCTGAGGGTGAGTTACTATTTTGCTAGCAATGATGAAAATCGCATCTGCATTTCGTTTTCCGTTGCAAGTACTATGCTTTCTATAAGTCGGGAAAGAAATGTCTAGTTTTTCAAATCTTGCTACTCTCGCCCTTTTTAAAATTTTATTATTATATCATTTTCATATGTTATTCGTCTTTCAACAATCGTCTTTATAGGAAAAATGTTGGGAAGGGATTGTGGAACTTAAGAAAACGTGCGCAATGCATTTTTGTGAAAAAATGTATGTGACATGCACTTTCGACCGAATAAATCAGATTCAAAATTTTGAAACTAATTCTTTCGATGAGCAATAACATTCATATAAATTGTCTATTTTAACTTAAGTAGTTTCTCGGAATATATACCAAATAAAATTATTCTTATATAAGAAGTAACATTATAATGAAGAATATTGTAGATACTTATGGCAGCAAAGTTACTGTTTTGATTCTTTATGGCTTTCCTAAAAAAACGCCTAAAGCCTTTGGAAAAAAAGATGAATGAAGAAGAATACAAGATGTTTAAATTTAATAACTAAGTATTCCAAATTCAGTATAAATAGAACTTTTTATTACACTCTTGAGTACAAAAGTAGAACGGTGAAAAGTAAAAAAAAGCAACTTAAAGGGACAAAAATAAAAAAGTCACTGCAAATCTTGCGTGATGTGTCTCTGAAGTTATATTTTATTAGTTGATACACAACCTCTCTGAAGGAGGCCATGGTGATTCCTTAGAAGAAGTCTAAACTCGCTTCACGCTCCTGGTGACTTTTGTTAGAGAAACTGACTGTACAGACCCGTGTTTACACTGTTAGTTCATCGACGCGCCGCAATCGCATCCTTCATTCTTCGCGTGGTCGAGTTATACAAAAGAATTTAAGGAAATTAATAGTTCAGGCAAAAATAATGAAAAATAGTCAGGATGTTTTGAACGCTAGTAACAGAACTAAAGCAATGTGAGATATCGTAAAAAATGCAACCACATCATCATGATACCTTGTAGAGAATACTATTGTAAAGGATAATGAAAGAAACGAGTATTCCGGAAAAAGTTGCCAGTCTCTTCAACGAATACTTTTCTAGAATTGCGTCTGATCTCACGAAGGGACTAAAACCACAAAATTCAACATCTCACGCTTCCAACAAATTCCGATACGATATTTATTTCCGAAAAATCTTCCAACGAAATCCTCAGAATAGTCAGTAAACTAAAAAATATTCATCTGGTTTAGATGAATTTCCGGAGCTCGCTAAAGCGTGCGCAAAGTGAAGCTACATTTATGTCCAGAAGCAAAACAACTGTCCGTCTCAACATTTTCTCAATGGATCAAGAGAACTGGATGAAAAACCTGATCGAGATGATTGGTCACTGGCCCAAAAAGCTGTAGTACAATATTCATGTTACTATCGGCCCGGTGGCCGAGATCGCTGAAGCAGTAGTGGCGTAGCGATCTCGGACAGAACGGTGGCGGGTATGAGTCCCACCTCTGCCATGGTTGTATGTGTTCGTCCTTTGATCCCCTATCATCACCATATCGTTTCATCCTCATAGATACCATAACAAAATCCAATAATGGTCGCTAATGACCTAGAAGTTGATAAAAAGTACTCGTACATGTTAAAGGCATATATAGTTTTTTTTAGAATTATATGGCACAAATGTTAACTATTGAAATATTTATCATTAGTTAAATAAATATTAATTTCCTTTTTATGCACGGTATAGTCTCTCAATGAATAGAAACAGTTATTCATCTGAAAAGATTTTTTATATCACTTAAACTTGTCTATATATTTGAATAGTTTAATGTCATTCTTAACGCCTCTTTTAATGACTTCTTTTACTTTAAAATAGTTTGATTGCTGATTACGGTAAAATAATTCAAGAGACTGAACCTCACTTCGATGTAATCGAGGCAAGGATGTGTCCTTCCTTGCCTGTGTAATATGCTGCGAGTACTACAACAATTGTGATTTTTTTCATTTCTATTCCTTTTGTAGAAATGACTTCTGTTCCTGGCAGATGAAATAATTACTTACATTTAAAAACGTTCAGAATACATTATTTTAAATTCAGATTTATGTAATTAAATTCCAAAGAACAGTATTTATTCAGAAATAATACATCTTTAAAAATGTGGACGGTGTTGCAAAAATTTTAATTAAAAATTTTCTAAAATTCAGAGATTTTTCTGAAAATCGAACCTTTGCCATTTTCATAAGCGTTCTTTGCCGTGTATGAGGAAAAAACTAAAGAAAACATTTGAAGTAATGTTTTTAAACATATTCGAAAATATACGGGCTTTGTGGAAAGAACCCCCCAACAATTACAGTATCCATTTCAGCGTCGAGAGGTCGCGTCATCAGCCAGATCGGTCGGGGAATGTCCGTGGGTACAGACGTTGTGCAGTCCTGACATAGGGGCTTGAGGGGCAAAGTTATAAAAATCGCATTACTTATTAATTTATTTAATTACTCACAACAGGACAAAGCCCCAATTACAGTAGGCATTACTAGGAAAAATATACAAACATACAAAACAATAAAAAACAGTTTCAAATGAAATAGCAAAACTAAATAACAGAAGTCCAATTACAAGAATACATATTTTTGCAAAAATTGATAAAACATATGGCAGTAGGAGAAGTACGCTACTTCTGGACCAGTTATGACGTCACGAGCCCCCGTGACGTCATGACCCGATGACGTCATGGACCCGTGACGTCAGGGACCCGTGACGTCATGGCCGGGTGACGACATGACCGGGAGGACGTCATGACCTTGTGACGTCACGGCCGTGTGACGTCAGGACCGTGTGACGTCATGACCGGGGACGTCATGGCCTGGATGACGTCAGCACTGGTCCAGAAGTAGCGTCGATGCGCCCGTGCCTGGCGTGGCGCCTGTTGCACACACGTGGACAGCGGGGGGTGTGAGCGCACGTGAGTGCAGTGGGGGTGGGTGGGGGGAGGAGGAAGAGGGGGAGGTGGTCTTCAAAAAGCCCGCTCGGCCGGGGCGCGAACCAGCGAGGTGCGGTGTGGGAGGGCCGGCACGCTAGCCCTGCGCTACGGCAGCAGGCTTAGAAGTGGAGGCGAGCGAGGGGATGGGAAGGTGCGCGCGCTTGGGCGGGGCGCGCGTGCGACGGTGGCGCGCCCTGTGAGCGAACAGGGAAAGGGGACCGCGCGACGGTGGCGCGCCCTGTGAGCGGGCAGGGAAAGGTGACCGTGCGACGGTGGCGCGCCCTGTGTGCGGACGGGGGCATGCGACCGCGCGACGGTGGCGCGCTCTGTGAGCGGACGGGGGCATGCGACTGTGCGACGGTGGTGCGCCCTGTGCGCGGGCAGGGGAAGGAGAATGAGAAAAGGAAGACATGCAGTGGCGGCGGAGGAGCCGAGGGATGTCTTTGCACAGAGAGGTGTCACCAGAGACAAATAAAAACCACAATGAAATGAATATGATCATGTTTATATTTGTCATACAATATTTATATATATATATACATTACAAGAGTCTGTTTGTGAGCTGAGACTAGTTGGGGAAGGAAGGACGAAAAGAAATATGTCCTGGAAACACGCTTCATGGGAGTAGTTGGGACAGCCTCTCGTCCAACAGCCACCTCAGATCCCGTAGTGTTGTGAAACACGTACGGTTTCTGAGGAGGTGCGGCAAGGCCCCTAACAACGCCTCCGTGAAGGCGTGTACCTGCTCCCTGACATACTGCTCTTCGTCAGGGTTGGAGGCGTCGTGACCTGCAACGACAGCGTAGGGGGTCAATGCGGGTAGTGTGGGGGTGGTGGACGGTGGAGTGTCCCAATTGGAACAGGGAGAAAGGCGAGGTGGGGGGAAAAACAAAGTTGGGGCATGTCGTGGCGGGGAGGGTGGAGGCGGAGGAGATGGAGTGGGCCGGGAGGTGGAGCGGAGGTGGGTGCAGAGCGGAGATGTTCCCGCGGTGGTGGTGATATCAACGAGGGAAAGGAGGAGGAGGAGGAGGAGCAGGAGCAGTATCAGGTAGAGGAGCAGGAGGAGGTGGTGAACGTGCAGGTGGGGGAGCAGGCGCAGCAGGTAGAGGAGCATCAGAAAGGCGAGTTGGGAGGAAAACCAAGTTGGAGCATGTCGTGTCGGGGAGGGTGGAGGCGGAGGAGATGGAGTGGGCCGGGGAGGTGGAGCGGAGGTGGGGGCAGAGCGGAGCTGCTGTCCCCGCGGTGGTGGTGATGTCAACGAGTACAGGAGGAGGAGCATCATGAGGAGGTGAACGTGCAGGTGGGGGAGCAGGAGGCAGCAGGTAGAGGAGCATCATGAGGGGGTGAACGTGCAGGTGGGGGGAGCAGGAGCTGCAGGTGAAGCAGCATCATGAGGAGCCGCCGCCGACGCGTAGGGCGACGTGGCCATGAGCCGCGCAAGCGTACGACCGGGGTCGTGGTGGAGGGCGGCAGTCGTGGAGCCGACCCGCCCGCGCTGGGCGCAGGAGTCGGCCGACCTTACTGGCGTGGGCTGTGTTGCCGTGTCCCTTCCCCAACACGATCCTGCAAGCACAAAAAGCATAAGCATGTGGACCACAAAGCGACACGCTCAAAAACAGGGAAAAGTGGAAAAAAAAAAAAAAAATTAGAAACAGGACATGGGGGTGTTGAAAGAATTGAGAGCCGCGCGGGTGGTATCTCGAAGCCTACGGCCCGCGCCACACACAACACACACACACACACACACACACTGTGAGCATGCATTGTGACAGAAAGGACAACAATAGTGGACCTACCGCGGTGATGGAAAAGCGGAGTTTATGTATAGAAATTTTCCCTCTCTGCTCTTTGCCAAAGTACGTCAAATATTATCTTTGAACATGTCCGGGTCCATGGTGCCGAAGCGAGCTGGGAGAAAGACAGCGATAGTGTTGTTTAAAGTGAGAACAATGCGTTGTCCTTCTTGACGTCAACTGTCTTTGCATTGGTGATGGCGTACGGTTCCCCCTGTTTCAAATCTCTTAAGAAGACCGTCTCTGCGTGATCAGCATGCCCTTCAGCCAGGGTGTTCAAGCAGTCGAGGACGGGGAAGTGGGTCACCACTGCAAGACATAGGAAGAAAGAAATGTAGAAAATCGAAGGATAAGCCAGTTAAAAAAAAAAAAAAAAAAAAAACAAAAAAAAAAAAAAAAAAAAAAAAAAACAAAAAAACAAAAAAACAAAAAAAAACAAAAAAAAAACCAAAAAAAAAAACCAAAAAAAAAAAAACATCCCAACAAAAAACCTACAGGGCCCATCCTACGTCAACAACTTACATGTCGTTGGCATCCTGTGTCATCACCATGTTGTTGCTGCGTGCGGCCATCTTTCCCAAAATTATTTCAACACTTGCAATACTATAGTGGAGAAACAGAAATAATTGTAGTGCTCGAATGTCTAATGGCGAAACGCATGTCATGCCGAAGCATGAGTGAAGAAAGGATGGCTTACCTCTATCACGGAGAGCTTCCACGATGTGGTGTCGTGAAGAGCTGCAGACAAAGTAATGCTTCGGAGCGAGCTCCACCACGTTATATAGGAATATCGGTAACCTTGCGGTTACGTGATGGAAAACACAACTCGCAATGACAAGTGACCTTTCAAGACGGAAGTATTACTTTCCTAGAAACAGATACTGACTCACCTAGTGGTTACGTGATGTGAAAAGAACTAGACGCAAACAAGCCAAGTGACCTTTCAACACGGAACAAGGAAAAGGTTCGATCGTTTCATAAGAGGTGCTGTTGTAAACAGGCCTTGAGTGCTTCGTGGCCGGCGCACGAGAGCCTGACTCACCTAGTGGTTACGTGATGTGAAAAGAACTAGTCGCAAACAAGCCAAGTGACCTTTCAACACGGAACCAGGAAAAGGTTCGATCGTTTCATAAGAGGTGCTTGTTGTAAACAGGCCTTGAGGAGTGCTCGTGGTCGGCACAAGAGAGAGAGAAGGAAGGAGAAGAAGGAAGAGGAAAGATAGAGGGAAACATTATCTTGGCGAACGACTGTGCCGAGGTGACACAGCGAGACCCACCCCTCCCACCATCGCGCGAAGAGAAAAAAGCATGCTCCGCCAAGCAATATAAGTCGCCTGCTGTAGAGAGACGCCATTAGTCGCCGGCAACCACAACAGGAAAGTCTCCGCGCTGCAGTCGAAGTGACAGCACCAGCAACTGTTGGGTGAGGTTCGTACAGCTCAGACACGCAGGGTCTGCAGCGACGGTGCTGTGTAAGTGTGTTTGTGTGTGTGTGTGTGTGTGCGTAAGTTGTTCTGTTGCGGCTGCCCCAGCGGCAATCGGAGGCGTGTGACGAACACGGAGAGAGAGTGAGAGGAAACAGGGAGAGTGTGAGAGAGTGAATCAACATGGTCGTGAGAACACGCATAAGCAATTACTTCATTCGTCTTCCGTGTACGGGTGTCACGCCTTTCCATTTGGCGGGTCCAGGCTGTCCATAACGACATTGTGCTACGCTGCTTGAATGAGGGTGGTTAGGGACGGTGCAAATAGCATTGTAGGGCTTGCGCGAAGGGGGAAGGATGGACGCCGCGGAACATGCGATATCTTTGAACCGGTGGTCGACTTGCACGAATACTACTCAACACGGGTGCGGGACGGAGGGATAGAAGTTCAACGGATTTTCTCGCTTGCGCAACATGTGCGCATCGTGAGGAGTTGGGAAATATTTTAAAAAAAACTGTGCGAGAAAGAAGCAATAACAAAGTTGGCGCCGAGAGAGAGTGGATAGAGGGCCGATACGGTAACTGACTCTGTCCCCCCACGGTGCCCACGCGCAGCGGTGAAGTTTGGGTGTGTGGGTGTGTGTGTGTGTAGCAGTGGAAGGGTTGTGGAGGAGACAGAGGGATGGGGGACACACCCACCACCACACCCACACACACACACACACACACACACCAGTCAGCACACCTTTTCATCTAAACCACCTCTTTTCAGTTCAACGTGGACACAGGACCTTGACCCGGTCTTGCACGCTGCCACACGGGTCCCGCGATGAGGGTGCCGCCTTTTCGCCAGGCGCCTGCGGCATGTTACCGTGACCGGACCGACGACAGGTGCAAACCCTCGCCTCGCACCCCTCCTTCACCATGCTTGTGGGAGAACGGTCCACCTGCTTCGTGGGCCGGCTGAAGTTGATAGTGGTTAAATTGAAACCCCTAGCGCTCGTGCGCGTGTGTGGTGTTGCCATGGGAGGGGAAGAGGAGTTCGTGCAACGGTTTCTTGCACTGCGTGAC
>JAHLJT010009419.1:169010717-169102745 GCA_031308135.1 Acheta domesticus
TTCTTAGACGGGCACCTTTCGCACCGTGCCGTTCACGGGGATGTACTCAAAGGTGCGTTTGTGCAAAATGAGCGCGTACGCAGTCGTGTTGGCAGGAATGTGGTCTTTGTGCAATATGAATGCGGGTGTCCACCGCTTTGCTAGTGTTGGTAACTCGTGCTTTGTGCAATCGAACACGAAGAGTGGATACTTGTCCTTGTAGTCGGTGCGTGTCACTGCCGATGCCGATTCCACTGCTTTGTAGTAGCTCCCGTGAAACGCCCGGAACAGGGCGAAGCATTCACCGAGTCGTCCTGCAGCCATATCGACATCGAGGTCGTGATACGGGTACTCCTTCTCGTTAATGACCACCTTCACGTTCGTCACGCTCAAGTGGTCGTAAGCAGACGCGTTCGCTCGGAGTTTATTGCTGCGATCTGTTTGGAAAGCAACAATCACGTACAGAGGACATTCACGGCCGACGACGTCTTCACCGGCCATACCCAACCTTGGGTGCTCGGGACATTCGGGAAGATGTGCAGATCCCACGCCATAAATTCCATCGGCAAGGCAACTTGTTGAGGATGAAGGTTCTGGATGCGGATGTGGTTTTCCGCCTTTACGCGAATACGAGGCATGTGCCCATTCGAGCTTCGTCAAGACAACCGTGGACGGCCGTCTCCCGACCCCACTGCTTCGGTTGTGATAAGGGCGTCGTGATCGTGACTGCCACGTGTGAGCACCAATTCCTGTTTCACACCCGTCACGATGTGTCGATGGTCTTCCATCACACCGAGCAGGCATCGCAACGGTATACGCACAGAGAAAGCCCCTGTGGTCGCGTTTGCTGAGATGCGAGAGGGTTGATTCGTCGCTGGTGCGGGGCCATCCCGCGTACGCCAGCGTTTCACGTTCCTCCGCGGGAAAACGACACGAGACCCTTGAGGGTGCTGGTGATACCGGGCCAGCGAACTCTGTCCACTTCGATGTTGTTCAGTTCATAGCGTGCGTCGGCCAACAGATGCGCGAAGGCGTTGGTCACCCATTTGCACGGCGTCGCCTGAGCGGTGTTCGCGGTCTTCCACGGCTTTGCCCTCGATCACGAGCACGCTATCGCCGGGCACCGTGTAGCCATCATTGTCTTGTATAGGGATACGTAACGTGTCCATTGTGGTCGAAGGCGTCGTTGAAAGGTCTATAGACGTGTATTTCACTACCGATGATGGCACCTTGTTGTTCGAGCAAGTCGACGTTGAGCACGTTTTCTACGTTGACGGACGGCATGATGAAGTGTCCGCTGCTGCTGCTGCTGCTGGTGGAAAGGAAGGAGGGTGGGGGGGGTGCCTCGGTGATGTGAGCGCTATCGCGAGTCACGGCACACTGTGACGCGGCTGCGCACGAGCACGACGTCTTATACATGAAGAAGTATCGTCGCGCCGACCATGACGCGGCATGTTGACCGGGCTGCTATCGTTCAGGTCGCGACAGGCATCGAGTAGGAGGAGGAGGTGGAGGAGGAGGAGGAGGAGGAGGAGGGATGGTGAAACGATGGACGAGTGACGTACTATACATGACAGACTACACGCGTGTGTGTCTGGCGATGCGCGTACGTGTTCGTCGTGGCGCGCGCGTGCGCCGTGGCCGTCCGTCACGGCGTGTCCGCTGTTGTTGGTGTTGTTGATCCGCTCTCAACACGTAACCGAGCTCTCGCAGGACACGTCGACTCACCGACCGTGAGCGCTATCGGGGGACACGGTACTCTGTGGCGCGGCGGGCAAGCGAGCTCGCATGCTGATACGCCTGATCAACCTCCACCACGCACGGCCCGCACAAGGAGTGTGCAGCGAAGAGGACTGTCCTTCGGACAGCGGATAGGTTCTCCTCGGGCGTTGACCAAACGCAGCGTCAGCTCCTCGATTGCGCGTCCGCGTCACGCGATGGAAGACGGGATGGACGGGTGTTTCCGTGACCACGTGGCCCGGAGGGTCGACGACGTGGAAGTGATGAAGCACGTGCGAGGGTTTGTTGGTTTATATAGCCGCTCTCTACGACATTACATTCTATGAACCACTCGAAATCGTCGATCAGCGTTGCGCGCGCCGGTGCTGTCCCGTTGTCGACGTCTACCCGCCTTTCCTGTCTTCTCATCGTCGGTTTTCGGGCTGGTCGTGCCGCTGGTCGGTGGTAGAATCGTTTTCGGAAACCCAAGCAAAGCACCGATCGAATCGGCTTCGTCCGAAATGCAGGTACAATGACGTTTCCACTGTGCAGCGTTGTGTGTTGATGTTGCCTCGCAAATGAAACACGTGACTTGCGCCTAGGACGCTTGCACGCAAGGCCGACTGGACGAACGCTTCGATGTCGTCCAAGGTGTACGTGCCCGTGGGGAGGGTCACGCGGGTCCTCCCCGCCTGCTCTCCCGTGGCGGAGAACGTCAAGGTGTTGCAACCCTGTCGCACGTTCTCCACGTTGTTGACCGTCCGAAGCGCAGTGAGCGCCATTTCGTGGGGCACGTTCCGAAGACGAGCGGCGGCGCGTACCGCACGTCAACGCCGATCCCTCCCCTACCAGTGTCAACGTGAGCGTCGTCATACTAGGAGTGGGCCTTGTCCAGTTCTCGTGACGTCTCATATATAAACTGCAAACACAGCCGTCCGCAATTCTCGCTGTCAAACGCCTGCACACGGTTCATGTTGTAACGCATCGTCACGTCGGGTCCGACGTAGCGTACGAAACGCCCTCGGCGGTGGGAGTCCGAAGGAGTCAAAGTAGCGCACATGTGTTCCTCTTTTGACGTAGGCCACGTAATGCGTCCCTTCCCCACGCACATCATCCAGATTGATGACGCCGGACTCGCGTCGTCGCGGTCGCGCCGGCAGCTGTTCGCGCATAAACACGCCTCGGAAATACGGGAGACCACATGCTTTTGCGTAGTGCGTCACTTCACGATGCGTGAGGACACGCTCCGGAACACGTTCAGTCACCTTCAGCGCAGATCGTTTTTTTTTTATTTATTCTTCTTCTTCTCCCTGTTGTGTGGGCGCGTCGACGCGGACGGAGCCTTTGCCCTCCATCACTTGTGTTGTGTCGTATCGCCTCTTCCAACACCTTTTTCGCGTGCTTTGCGTTGTTGACGGCATTCGCAATGGCCGACGCGCCGCCCGCGAGCGAGCCGATCGCGCCTAGGCGGCCAACAGCGGGAGAAACCCTCCTCGTTTTGCGATGGGAAGCACACGTCCTCGTCTCTGACGACTCTTGCTCTTGCGTTTCCGGCCTCCTCCTCCACCGGCACCAGTGCTCGATGGTTCACTCGTCATCGTGGGGCGGTTCCGCATGGGACTCGCTCTCTCTCTCTCTCTCTCTTTCTCTATTGAACTCACACTCCTTCCTCCTTCACACGTGTGCGCCTCCCTCGCGGACTGACCACTCCACCCGTCACGGTCCAACCTTTATACCAACACATCCTACAACGCACGTGTGTCCAACGGTGACGTGAGCGGAAGCGCCATACGATACTCGAAGAGAAGGTACAAATGGTAATCGTCCATATGTGCTGTGGGCGACTCCTGCAGAAGACGAAAGGCGAGCGTCTGTCCCTTCTTCACCCGGAAGGGTGTGTTCATCGTGAGTTTCAACGGCGGGGGGAGCTTGTTGTAGTCGTGCACGTCCACGTACACCGCCAGCAACATGAGTAGGGGTGCAGCGTTGCAGCAGTGCAAGCGTGCCGTCGCACGGTATCACAAACTTGGTACGACCCGTCGGCAACATGTACCACTTTCCCGGCAGGGATGGGTTAAGGGGTGGGTGCGGGTACAGGCTTTCGATGGTGAGGAGGGAGACCGGCGTCAACGCACTGAGCGCGGTGACGAGGGCCTGTTGCATGTACGACAGGGTCACTGCATCTTGCGAATCGGTCGGTTGTGCCACATTCATGAGACGTCGGTTGTACACTTGCACGGCGTCTGGATGATGCTTTTCGTCTACCGACATCATGTTCTTCTTCATGAAATGGTCTTCTACATACTTCCTCGTACACGCATCGTCCTCCTCCTCCGGCGGCAAACACCTCCGCGAGTCGCCTCTTCCCCATCTTCATCACGTTCGTCTGTGTCACGTCAATGGGGCTGTGCTCCGTCATCATGCTGTCGACGTACGCTTTCGTGCACGCGTCTTGTGGCTCTTGCGGGGTCGCCAGGTCGACGAGGCGTCGCTTTCGCACGCCCAACACGCCCGCCTTTTTGTAGTCCATCGGTACCCACGTTGTCCGCGTAGGCTTTGTTCCACAGCGTTCTTGCGGACCCTGGGGCAACGCCACCGTGAGCACGCGCGCCCCTTTCATGTCCACGATGAGTATTTTATTGTCTCGTTTGAACATGGGCACGCGGGTCGTGAGGGAATAGAGCGAGCACGCGTCCGTCGTATTCACAATGGCGCCGACATTCGTGATCCGTTTTTTCTTCGCGTCGAACACGTTTCCGTTGAGGGAGAGGGCGGTTTTCGCCGTATGTGCTTTGCACTCTTGCAGCGCGTCGGCGGTCCTCTTATTCACGTAGGCCTCCGGCGCCCCGCCTTCCCCCTCTCGTCTCCTGCGTACGACACGTTGCGCCCGTCCGAACGTATCCATTATGGGTGCAACGTGACGGAATGACACTGCTTATATATATACATGCGTGGTCCCCACGGGAGGCGCAGGCAGTCCGCGACGACGACCCTACGCGCACGCATCATGGTCTTTCTGCCGCAACCGGTGTCGCTGCCCGTGCGTAACGTGATGCCCGTGTTAGGCGAGAAACCGCCCGACGTGGAAAGGGCGCCACGGTCCTCTGTTGCCGGACAGCGTACGCGCACTCCTCATCGGCCCTTCGGGTTGCGGGAAACGTTAACGACGTTCACGCTCCTCACATGCCGAACGGACTCAAGTTCGAGCACATCTATCTGTACGCGAAAACCGTCGATCAACCACTCTACACGTTTTTGCGCGCTGTATGCGAGGGTGGGGGCGCGGGTGTCTCGTTGCACGTGTACACCGACCACGACAGTGTCGTCTCCCCGGAGGAGGCGAAACCGAACAGCGTCTTTGTTTCGATGATGTCGCCACCGAACGACAGGATTGCATCAGAACCTACTTCGCCGCGGGTCGCCACAAACATCACGACGTGCTCTACCTCTGTCAGACGTACACGAAGGTCCCTAAACAACTCGTGCGAGACAACGCTAATCTCATCATCGCCTTTCGTCAAGACGACACCAATTTGGATCACATTTACAGGGAACACGTCGGCACGGATTTCCCCTCCTTCGCCGCTTTCAAAGTGATGTGTGAAGAGGTGTGGCGTGAACCGTTTTCCTTTCTCGTCATTGACAAGACACGCCCCGTCGACAAGGGTCGCTACCGCGCCGGGTTTGATCGGTTTTTCGTCGCCTCCCCCGTATAACACGTAAATACACCTCGGTGTCCGCGTTTTGCGTCAGTTGCCCCGCAACGATGCCTCCGCGACGCAAACAACCCCCACGCTCGTGGGCTACTGGGCAACCTCTTGAATCGGGCCATCGATTGCGCTTCCCTTCGAACTTCACATCCCGGGCTACCAGTTCTGCGGGCCCGGCACCCGCTTGCAAACACGTCTGGCGCGCGGGGACCAGGGTGTCAACCCTTTAGACGCTGCCTGTCGCGACCACGATATCGCCTATCACAACAACAAAGACACGCCCGCGCGTCAAGCGGGCGGATCGGGTGCTCGCCGATCGAGCGTTTGACCGCGTGCGAGCGCGTGACGCCACTCTCGGGGAACGTGCGGCGGCCCTCGGGGTGGGTACCGTCATGTCCCTCAAAAGCAAGATCGGCGGTCAGCACGCCACACCGACACTCCTTCGTGCTGCTCTCCGCACCCGGGAAGCCATTCGCAAGAAAGGTGCGTCGCGCTGCGATGACTACCTTGCATCGCGCCCCCCGCCGTCGTCCGCCCATCCATGCCGTGCCCGACGAGGACGCGACGACTTCGCTTCCCCGAGCCGAGCGTCTTGGTGTCGAAATCGAGAACGCGCGTCGTGCTATTCGCGACAAGGTTAACGCTCTACGCCGAGGCGAGGTCGAACGGGAACGCCTGCTCGACATCTACGTGAAGGAGCCTCTGAAACAAGTCCTCACTCACACAATGATGCACCGTTCCCGTCCGACGGTGATGCCACGACCTTTGGTGATGCATCCCCTACGCGTGAGCGTCCTCTTGTCGACGCCTTCCTCGCCGGCGACGAAGTCGGCTTGGACACGCCACACTTCGCCGCGCACGACCCCCGTGTCCACCTCCACGCCGCAGCGGCCCGTGCCCGGTCCGTCCTTTCTCTCACCGACCTCGCTCACCGCAGGCCCCGAAGAGGTCTTCGGGGACAGCGACGGCGACGATGACGGTCACGTCGTGGGCGACGCCACACGGTACCTGCAGCGGCGGCCCATTCGCGATGACGCTCTCTACCGCACCTACTTGAGTCGTATGGTCTCCCATTTGACCGACCCGTGGTTCGGTCCACGTTTTGTGTACCAGCACGGTGATCCGCATCCTCAGCTCTATATCGGTAACATCCCCATTCACCTCGATCACGACACGCTCACGGTGGCGAACCGCGTCTACCCTGCCACAGAGGGTTTACTGGAGCTCCTCTTTGAGAAGCGACCCCGCGTGACGTCGATTAGCACAGAAGACAGACGGGCGTACAAAGCCATTTTGGAAGACAGCAACGTCCTTCGCACACAGTTTCAAGGGCGACAAGCTTTGCGTGGACGTAACACTGTCAAGTTCCGTGACTACATCGCCCCCTTGATCTTTCGTCGCCAACACACAGGTCGCGGCTTGCGTTTCGGCTCACGACCGTCCGTCACGTACTGGCGTGATCCCAACACGCTCGTCCGACGCCTGCGGGTGCATCCACGCGTCACGTGCGGCCGGCCACGACGCGCACGACGGTGATATTTATCAAATAGAACAGGAGCTGCGCGCTGCAGGCATTCTGCGTTAAGCATGGTGCGTGGCGCGTCGGTCAGCCACGTGCGTGCCGGTATCGCACGGGAACTCCATGCGCCCGCTCGGAAACGCTACCGTCGTCGCAGGGTGCTCACGCGCGGCCTGGACGATCTATGGCAAGCGGATCTCGTGGACATGCTGGCGTACGCGCGCTTCAACCGGAACAAACGTTACATTCTCACTGTGATCGATGTCTACTCCAAGTTCGCGTGGGCGGAGCCCGTTGCACGCAAAACAGGCGAGCTCGTGACGCAAGCCTTCGCGCGCGTCCTCTCACGCTCCGGGCGCTGTCCGGCGCTCCTCCACACCGACGACGGCAAGGAGTTTTTCAACGCATCCTTCACCCGTCTCATGAAAAACCGCGGGATACGTCACTATTCCACGTACTCCGCGATGAAGGCAGCTGTCGTCGAACGCTTCAATCGCACGCTCAAAGGCAGGATGTGGCAGCGGTTTTCCGCACAGGGCTTGTACAAATGGCTCGACATGCTGCCCGGACTCCTCGCGGACTACAACAGCCGTATCCATCGCTCGATCGGCGTGGCGCCAAAGACGGTCACGAACGATGATCTCATGCACAGTGTCTACGCGGCGGTCAAGCGTAGCGATCCACGGTGGCGGCGCCTGCGCGTGGGCGATCGCGTACGTGTAAGTAACACAAGACGGTTTTCGCGAAAGGCTACACACCCTCCTGGAGTACCGAAATCTTTACGGTCGACCGCGTCCACCTCTCCAACCCTGTCACCTACACGCTGACCGACGCCTCCGGCCAGCTGGTGGCCGGTAGATTCTATCTCGAAGAGTTACAACGGACCCGATTCCCACAGGACTATTTGGTGGAGCGCGTCTTGCGCAAAAAGGGTCCTTTGCGCTTCGTGAAATGGCTCGGCTTTGACGCGCGGCACAACTCCTGGATTCCCGCCAAAGACATGTACACTTAGCCACACGCCGTCATGTTGACCGCACGTCGCGTCAGGCTCACGCTGCACGTACCTGCCCCCTCCTCTGCCTCTCCCGTCACGTGGTGTCCTCCCACCACCGCTTGTATTATAAGTCCCTCCCTCAGTGACTCCTCACCGCACTGTCTCTCCGACGTCTGCACCGCACACGTCCACCACAACGCTGCGCTGCACGCGATACGGTATGTCCCACGCCAGTCATGTGGAACTTGCGCGTTGCGTCTTGCGCAGCACGCTGCTCGTGGACGTCCAGGGTGTGCAGACAGGGAAGAAGACGTTCACCTTTAAAGAGGTGGGCGTCGTGCCGCTCTCCGCCGACCCGTCGCCCACCCTGCCCGTCGCCACGTACATCTTTCAGGAGCCACGAGCGGTCTCACCTTGGATCAGCACGACAACGGAGCCCTTCACGGCGTATGGCGATGAGGTCGACCCCATCCCCTACGAGCACCTTCGCGTCACGCTCACGGACGCTCTGCGCGGGGCCGCCTTCATCTGCGTGAAGGGCTTGCAGAAGGTCGGCTGGCTGCGGCCGTTTGCGCCGCAGGCGTGCATCTTCATCGACTTGGAGAAATGGGGCTGCCCGCGCCTCGAGACCTGTGTGGAGCGCTCCTTGACACCGCACCAGGCGGCGGTGTCGCGCATCACCACGCGTCATCTCATCGCCCTCTTTGACTGGTGTACACATGCTATGCTTTTCCAACGGTTCACACCGTTGGAGATTATCTTGGTGCGAGCTTGCCTGCACAGCGGCGCTGACGCACGAGAGACACGTGAGGCGGACATATGAACCGCCACACCGACCACCACCGCCTCACTTCACTTCTACTTCTCGTCCTCTCGTCATCATGACGCAGCAACACGTTCACTACGTGCAGGGCCGCAAAGACGCCAGTGACGACATCGATCGGGCACTCACGGCGTACATACAGTTTGACAAGGAGAATCTGCCCCTCTCTGCCGTTCATTCGAACATTCTTCGTCATTTGCCACCCTGTGTCTTCCTGCTCCTTCGTCCTCAAGAAGTGGACTCGGTGTGGAAACGACTACCTGTGCACCTGCGTCGGGAGACCTGCTTCCAGGAGTGTCGCCCCTGTCGACGTCATCATCGGTCCCGTCTCGCTGACGTCTCGGATTTCGTCGCGCCACCTCTCGTCCGTGACTGTCAGCAGTGCCACGCCGCGACGTTGCGCAAGCGCACGAAACGTTCCCACGCCGCTGCCAACAGTGCCACCACCACCACCACCACCCCCACCACCACCGTCACCGCCACCACCGGTGCCGCTCCGCGTGACGTTGTGCAACATGGTGTTTTGTAGTGTGTGTGTGTTCCCCCGACCCTACCACGTGCCGTGAGAGACAGTCATCATTCAGCTTGCGCAACACACAGTGTGTGTGTGTGTGTGTGTGTGTGTTTGCTGGTCATGACACATTGTGTGTGTGTGTGTGGACATGTGTGTGCTCAGCTCACAAAAAAAAAAAAAAAAAAAAAAAAAACTATTGTATTGTATATTGTTTGTTTATGATTTGTATATATAAGACAAATATATTCATCATCATATTCATTTCATTGTGATTTTTTATTTGTCTCTGGTGACACCTCTCTGTGCAAAGACATCCCTCGGCTCCTCCGCTTCCACTACATGTCTTCCTTTTCTCATTCTCCTTCCCCTGCCGTCGCACGGTCGCATGCCCCCGTCCGCTCACAGAGCGCGCCACCGTCGCGCGGTCGCATGCCCCCCGTCCGCACACAGGGCGCGCCACCGTCGCACGGTCACCTTTCCCTGCCCGCTCACAGGGCGCGCCACCGTCGCGCGGTCCCCTTTCCCTGTTCGCTCACAGGGCGCGCCACCGTCGCACGCGCGCCCCGCCCAAGCGCGCGCACCTTCCCATCCCCTCGCTCGCCTCCACTTCTAAGCCTGCTGCCGTAGCGCAGGGCTAGCGTGCCGGCCTCCCACACCGCACCTCGCTGGTTCGCGCCCCGGCCGAGCGGGCTTTTTGAAGACCACCTCCCCCTCTTCCTCCTCCCCCCCACCCACCCCCACAGCCACCCACGTGCGCTCACACCCCCCGCTGTCGACGTGTGTGCAACAGGCACCACTTCAGCCACGCGCACATCGACGCTACTTCTGGACCAGTGCTGACGTCCCTCCCGACCATGACGTCCCCGGTCATGACGTCATGGGGTCATGACGTCACGGGGTCCTGACGTCACCCGGGCATGACGTCCTCGGGTCCTGACGTCACGCGGCCATGACGTCACGGGTCCCTGACGTCACCCGGTCGTGACGTCATGGGGTCATGACGTCACGGGGTCATGACGTCACGGGGTCATGACGTCACGGGGGCTCGTGACGTCATCACTGGTCCAGAAGTAGCGTACTTCTCCTACTTATGGCATTCTAGAGGAGGAACTCCTCCCCTCAGTCCGTAGAGCTGCATTAAAATAATTTCCTCTTCGTGCCGCCGGCCGCAGCACTATGTCACATGCACGATTAGTACTAACCGAGAGGAAGATATGCAGAAAATTCCTCCTCAAAGCGAATTCGAGTTTTGGCGTCACCTAAAAGCGATTGCAGTTTAAAAACTAGAACAAAGGCAATTTCTGCTGGCTATAAACTAAAAAAAATTGCATTTTCCCCTCTTATATCAAAGATAATATTGTATTATTTGCAATTATACTCCAAATAAGAAAATGTGGAGTACATTCGTCCCTTTCCTCCCCTGTGAAACTGCCACTGAATGCTAATCGAAAATCGCTACTAAATCGCAAATATTAATTCGTATCGTTCCCAACTTCCTCTCCAAGACCAAAGAAATGAGGGAGCATTACACATCGAAAACAATACTATCACTAGTCACTGTTTAACACGTAGTTAAACATGTTTCTAAAATGTAATTTAAATGTTTTATATTTACCAAGATCTGGACATGAATATTGTAATAGTCTCTAACAGCAAATCTTATCTTATTATCTCTTAATTTAAAAACTTAATTCATCACACAGTTATAATCATTGAATTTTTGTTGTGGATTTTTCAAACGATTTCTACACATTGTGTTTGTATACACTCACCAATCTTTATAATTAAAAACACTATCTTTGAAATTAAAGCACTCGCTTTCTTCGCTTCCCAAACTATAACCTCCCCTCACCCAAGCTTGTTCTCGCTGGACCACAGAATGGTTCGCGCTACACCAAGATCTTCATAAAGAAATTCGTAACACATCCAACCCACGCACGTATTGAACTAATAAAGATAAGTTTTCATTCCATTAATTTAACGATTTTATTAAAATTTTGTGTTTAAACTAAAGTTTCAAGCGATAACACATCTGGGGCCCACTATTTATTTATTTATTTATGTCAAAAACAGTTAAAAACTGCGTATGACGAGCTATGGGGAGAAGTGAATTTTGTGCACGTTTTCATAATTCTGTGGTCTCTATCCTAAACCATATTCTAGTCGAATTTTGAATACAAAAAGAGAGGTTTTTTTTCAAGTTTTGTTGACAAAATATTCGCTCTTATATAAAAAAATATATTTTCAAAGGTAAATTAGCTATAAATTCCTGCCCTGAACCCTCATGTTCTTCATGAAAGAATAATACTTTTGCCGCGATAATATGAAAAACGATAATTTGAATAACTATATTTCCCACTGAAATTCAGAAGACGTGCACAAATAATGAAGTTACATTTATGTCCAGAAGCAAAACAAGGGACCATCTCAGCATTTGCTCAAGGATCAGGGAAACTGGACGAAAAACCTGATCGAGATGGGGGCCATCAACCCAGAAA
This sequence comes from Acheta domesticus, assembly GCA_031308135.1. Taxonomy (NCBI): domain Eukaryota; kingdom Metazoa; phylum Arthropoda; class Insecta; order Orthoptera; family Gryllidae; genus Acheta; species Acheta domesticus. The sequence continues at coordinate 169,022,474 of JAHLJT010009419.1, forward strand.
CTGTGGTACAATACTTGTTACAGGTTCTTTAGAATTATACAGTCCAAATGATAAATAATTACATTAACTATCATTGTTAAAATTAATTCTACTTTCCTTTTTGATGCTCGGTATAGTCTCGAATTGTATAGAAACAGTTATGCAGCAGAAAAGATTTTACTTGGGGCTTAAACTTTTCTATTGAATTTAATCGTTTAATGTCTTCTGGCAAAGTGTTGTAGAGTAATGTACATGAATTGTATGTGAATTTTTTGTAGTGAGCTGTTGATACTGCCACCTGGTGAATATGATTACTACGTCGTGTGTTATACTTATAGACATCGGCGTTTGCTGAAAATATATTCCCGTCCTTAAGTAAGTCATTTTTGACAAAAACTACTGATTCGTAAATCAGGAGACAAGGTAATGGTAAAATTCCTAGATTAATAAAGAGTGACTTACAAGAATCACATGGGTTGGATTTGCTTATTATTCGTACAATTCTTTTTTGTAATCTGAAAGTCTGTGAAATATAAGATGTGTTTCCCCAAAATATTATGCCATATCTCAGGCGGGAGTGAACATTGGCAAAATATACACAACGAGCTGTATGAAGGCTGATGGAATTTGAAAGAATTCTGAACGCGTAGCATAATGAGCTTAATTTTGTGTTCAATTCATTTAAGTGGGCATTCCATTTGAGGTTTGACTGAATTGATAGACCTAAAAATTTTGTTACATTAACATCAGTCAATGGCACACCGTTCATTTTCAATGGAGTACAGAATTTTTTATTTGATATGGAAAACTGCATTGAAACAGTTTTATTTTCATTTAATTTTAATTTTTTAATACGGAACCAATTTGAAACGTCTGATAATGTACTATTTACGCTTTCTTTGTTGCAAAGAAAATTTGTATCATCCGCAAAGAGAACTGTTCTTCCGTTTCGAATCGCTAAGGGCATGTCATTTACGTATAATATGAAGAGAATAGGGCCTAAAATCGATCCTTGCGGGACTCCACGTACAATTGGCAAAGAACCGGAAAGGTGTGTACATAAGGTTCCATCATTCCAGTAAGGTATTTCTACTCTCTGAGGTCGTTGTTTAAGGTACGAACATAGCCAATCTAGAGCAATACCACGGATTCCATACGAAGGTAATTTTGAAAGTAAAATGTTATGATCAATGACGTCAAAAGCTTTTGAAAGATCTAAAAATATTCCAATAGTTGCTTCGTTTTGATCCAATGATGAGGCAACATCCTTAAGAAAAGAAAAAAATGGCTGTTTCCGTAGATTTTGATTTCCGGAATCCATGTTGGCAATTTGAAAACGCGTCGTGTTTATTGAGAAAGGTTTCCATTCGCACAAAAAAAAGTCTCTCTAATATTTTGGAAAAAACTGACAAAGAGAAATTGGCCGATAATTTTTAACTTCATTTTTGTTGCCTTTTTTGAAGAGCGGCTTAATCTTAGCTGTTTTAAAAATATCTGGAAAAATTCCGGTGCATAAGGATGCATTCAATATGTGAGTTTCATTTAAAGCGAAACTATCTTTCATTTAACTATCTTTCAGTTAAAGCGAAAATCGTGCAATATAGTTGAGTAGAAAGCTCAAACTTCTTTCTAACGAAAACGCTCAATGTTCCAAATATTAAGATTTATATTTAAAGATTAATTCAACCCGGGAGTGCCCACAATAGGTAGACTCACGCCAGTGCCCGCAATGTATCTCCGAAACAGCTGAAACATTTCGTGAATAGGAATGATCTGAAGCTCTATTAAGTGAAATACTCATTTTATTTGTTTTGTACATATCTCTCAATGCATTTGTTTATGAATCGAACGCTGAAGAAACCTTGTCTGAATACTTATGGTGAGAAACGTAAAAATTGACAAAGTATACGCAAAAATCACTAAACATCTCATTATCTTAATAAATAAAATTAAATACAATTTCCAGAAATGATGTTGGAATGATCTAAACAAACATACATGTTAAATTTTTCATAAAAAATTTTGAAAGCTATTGTCTTAACAGACTTCGCTAAGGGAAAAGTAACTAAAATAATTTGTGGATGAAGACAAATGTCTGAGTATGTTAATATAATTTGTACCACATGTGCAAGGTATTGATACAAATATGTATAATATGTATAAAACGTACAATTAAACCACAAACAATACGTATAATTAAACCACAAACTGGATAAAGAAGATAAATAAATTGTGATTTATAGAAACGAGATTTTTTATTTTAACAAATCCAATACTAATTGAATATGGGAGATATGGCGCGAGTATTCGTTTTACGACCACAATCAAAGCAGGGTAAATTGAAGCCGTTTCTTATTCGACTAGAGATGACAAACCTTCTCCTTTATTCATTTCGTTTAACAACAATGTTACCTGCAGGGTCGAATTCAGCCGATCATTACGGAAGGGGCCATTGTAGATTGTTTTGTTAAATAATAAACATACGTGTTATTACAGTGTATAAAATGTATGTACTGTAGATATACAACATTATTGTTAAATAATTACTTAATTCGAACAGGAATATTTAAATCAATTTTGCCATATAAAGGAAGGTAAAAGAAACCCCTAGGCCCCTGGGTCCGCCACTGGCTACCTGTGCCTGTTTCCCGGAGGTGTAAGTTTGTAGGACATCCGCGAACGTATGCTTAATAGTCGTACATTGTCAAGAGAAGTCAATATAGACCATGTATAACGTACATTAAAAGAACTGAGTCCGCAAATAACTTTCGTTGTTAAACTGTTAAACGGTAAGTACTGTGTATACAATGTTCACTCAGTATTGTAAAATGCTTTGCTGCCTGCACTAAAAAGTAGATTATGATCCTGGCTAGTAGATGTGGGGATGCGATCATGATATTACAGATTGAATGCATAATTCCAAATATTTAAAGTCTGCGTCATTCTACTTTACTCTGAAGTATTTTAGAAGTGTATGTTGCAAATTAGACACATTCTGAATCTTCCTTGAAAATAATTTTCTCATTGCATGCACTAACTTATATAAACAAAACAATAAAACTAAAAAAATAACCACATAAAAGTATTTACCTAATTTTTGAACTCGAGATCTATTCGCGTTGTCTGGGTTGTCCATCACAATCTACCTTAAGTTTTTCAGAATGGGAGAAAGAACTACACGGAATTTCACGAATCCTGTCCATGACACAATGAAACGTTTCACTACTGTTCCCTGCCACAAATAACTCAGCCACTACCACAAATGAACTGGATGAGCTTGCCATATCGCACACGCACACATACACGCAAGTTTTATTCTTTCGCGTTACAATTTCGAATTCACGATTCTCTTTAACATATCACCAACTAGGAAAAGTAGTCTATTTAATGCACATTCAGTAGTAAACAGCATTTACGCTAGAACGCAGGACGCACATGAACGAAATAACATCGCCCGTTTCGAGTTCACGGATTGTCTCTGTCACCATTTCGTTACATGATGGCAGTGATCTTGTTTTGTCAGGCCTGCTAACACACACCGAGTTACCCAGTTGTACTGAATCAGGTTGCGTAGCGTAGTTGGCAGACTTGCTTGACTTGTGAAGAAAAACAATCGTGCCGTCTGCCCCCCGCTCCCGGGTCACAATAGTGGCACGTGACTTCTGGGATTCCCAGGCGTGCTGACGAATTATGAGAGAGGAGGGGGTATGGAAGGTTATTGGGAGGGGATACACGAACGCCAATGAGAAACCTTTGATGTGAGAAGCTATGTCACATCTCCAGCAGTCGCAACCACGCAGCTTAAACAGTGCATGGCCGTGAGTTCAATAACCTCGCCAACGAAGTGAGGTCGTTCAAGGGATGTTTCTCGGCCCGTCACATCCAGCGAGGGGGACTAACGCCTATGGACCGCGCACGTACATGGCGGGAGGGAATAGAGAAACAAAGGAGATACTTAACAGAAGAAAATAAAATACTTTACTGAAAATATTTTTAAGTGATGGAAAACTAGGGGATGTAACACATCACTCTCATGCATTGAGCCTACGCCACTGATTATGATGTGCTTTCTGGATCTTTCCAGCAATGACTTTAGTTCCGTGAGAAAGAGGAACTTTTGACACTTTTTGAGCCTGTTCCAGGCCTGTAAGACACAGTAAAAATATTTCTTGTTATTTTTTCCAAAAATATTTTTGTGTTTGTATTTGGGCCTGAGAAAATATTAAAAAATGGTTTTTTGATAGTACAAATTGTTTTCTTATTCATTATATTTTTTTCAGTCAGATAAAATCATGTTAAGTTGACGAAAAAAATTGAAATTAAAAAACACGTAGATGGGTGTGGGTGGTGGGACGGGGGCTAAGAAAACTTTTCAAAAATATTATTTTTATATTAGAATTATAGTGTAAACTAGTCATATGTAATTTGGTTGAGGGGAACGTTTTACCATCTTATTCGGGGGTACCCTTTGCCAAAATTGCAATATAATTGCAGATTTTGAATGTACTTTATTGTCGCCATTATAAATCGGATCACTGAAACAAAACAATCTCGGTTTTAGGCTCGACGGCCTAGGAACAAAATATTTTTTATACCTCAGATTTTTTAAATGTAAGCCAAACCGGCAAAATATTAAAAGCATTATCTCGCTTTAAGTGAAATGTGAGTGAAGGAAGGAAAGATGTGTCCGCTGAGGACATTTCTTTCCAGTGCTGTAATTTTTAAACTAATCAATTGATATTAATCGAAGAGTCACCCAACGTATTTTCACTCAGATAGTGTACAAAGTTACTTAAAAATGAAAGCATGTAAAAATACCTGCAATATTACATTCATTTAATTCTAGTGCTCCGGTGCGGATATGTCTAAAGACCAGATGAGGTTTTTGTTCCATAATTGCACAATAATCTAGTTGAAGGCAACGGTGCATTATTATTTTTTTTTTGCTTCCTCGAGCTTAGGGAGAAAACGTCAAGGAAGAAGAATGCGATAAAGAAGGAGAAAATATCAATATTTAAATACGTCGATAAATTTTTTGAAAATATTTAACATTCGTAATGTTTGTTTTATTGAAATGTAATGAAATCCGACGCAAAAAAGAAATTGTGTCATTAAAAATATAATCGTTTAAAATGAAAATGTAAGATATTAAAAAGTGATATGAAGTAGTGCCTAATGAAAAGTAATTTTTCATGTGCTCCGTAATGTTCACCAGAAGATACAATCCCGAGAAATGAGTCATGCACAATCTGCATAGTACTTCTCTCACGAACAGCTTTCGAGGCGACTGTCAGGCAGCGTATTCCTTGTTTTATAAACAAGTTCGTCCTTGTACAATATTCTTTTCTCACGCTATGAACTCTGAGCTCTAACTTTTTTTTTTTCGTTCTTCGATCCAGGAAAACTCGTATTCATTGTTGTACAAAATTCTGTTTTATATTCCCTACCAACGGATTCTTATTAGGTATTCACCCCTCTAACCAAGGTGCACTCTTGGGCGAAATTTCTACTCTTACACACGCATTTTTTCGACTGATTCTACACTATATCCACGGTCTCATGAAATTGTTTACCTCTGTCACTAAGGTGCCCGTTTACCAAATATCGTGACATATCAAAACATTGGTGTTCTCCCTAGCAACGTCCTGGTCACCTGTTACTAAGGTGCCTAATTCTAATTTAAACTAGCATTAAGCATTAAATTATTCGATATCGAATGCCCTCTCGCATTTGGTATATCACAAGCTTCTGTGCGCAATTAGAGACTATATTGATAGTCAAAAAGAAAAATAATGTTTATTTTAACAAAACAATGATATATAATGAATTAGTTTACGTTTGTATTATATACATTTAAAAAAATATTTAATACGCTTGTAACAAGTAATGTACTTCAGCTTCCGAGTCAATGACCCCCATTTCGATCAGGTTTTTGTCCAGTTTCCCTGATCCATTGAGCAAATACTGAGATGGCGCCTTGTTTTGCTTCTGGACGTAAATGTAGCTTCACTGTGCGCACGTTTTGTTGAGCACTGCCTTTGCTTGTAATGGTAGGAGTAGAATTGATGTTCATTACTATTTTGTTAGCAATGCAGAAAAATCATATCAGTTTATTTACCAAATTTTTATTTTTCTAAATTAATAATTATTTTCTAAATTCTTGTTTCTAGTTTTTCAAATGTTGCTTATTATTATTATTATTATTATTATTATTATTATTATTATTATTATTATTATCCTGGGCCTCAAGAAAATGTGCGCAGATAATCTCTTTCCCCACACGTCATATACAGTTTTTACTGTTTTTGACCAAATAAATAAATAAGCGACAAAGGTTTAGAGTGGTTGAATCACACCTTAAGTTGAGGGACCAGATGAATTTACGGAAAATCATTTGGAGATGTATCCAGTAGTCTCTTTTGAGACCGCACATGAGTCCCCGTGGACTGAATTACAATGAATTATTGGACTGTTTTTAGAAGTGCAATAATATTGTAATTCAGTCATTCTATTTTCTAAATACATAGTCATATCTAGTCTTAAATATAATTAAGGTGATTATACAATTAAGGGATCGAGCCCAATCTCATGACATCTCACCAAGCGGGGAGTGGGAGTCGAAAAATCGCCTCACGTAATTTATGGACGGCCCCTTTCTCCGATCAACACCAGGCGAATGCCGGAGCAGTACCCTAACAAACGGACCACGCGCCTTGCTCTTCCCTGTCCTTTCCTGAGCCCTTACTTATGCACATTTACACTCACATACATTATTCTACCACACATGTCGCAAGACCAGTTGGGAGCTCACAGCTTGTCCCGGCTGGGGCGATGCCTCGCTGGGAGATACCTGGTTGAGGGAAACCCCGTTAGCCGACGGTAGGTCGGCGCCGGATCTCGCCAGACAGCGAGAGGTCACCACCACCTCTCGCGATAAAAAACATGAACTACACTTGCGGGACTAATGACATTTGCAATTGAAGTGCCCAGAATCAAATCTTATATCTCTAGGCAATAATACTCAAAGAGATTAAATGTACGGATAGACTAATGTGTCTTTTTTTTCAGAAATTTAACAAATTGCGAAAATAAAACGTTCTACGAGGCCCCTTTCAACATTTTCAGGGCATGCACGCTCCCTAAACGTGTCTGTGCCAGTGACAGTCCTAACACAGTGAATCTCTTTCTTCTTCTATATAAAAATGGATGTTGGTATATGCAAGAGCGGTAAACACCGACACCGTGTGACCGATCTCCATGAAAATTGACACATCTACGAATTTTTCACCCAGAAGGTTTATGTGCTATTAATTTTGTTGTAACTCCACTACATGGCGCTGTAGAACAAAATTGCCCTTCATTTGAATTTAATTTCCATTCAAACTGCGCTACACCTGGGTTTCATTGTTGCTGGACGTTGCCGTGTGACGCACGGCGAGGCCGAGAAGGTGAGGACAGCGGCACGAGTAAGAGAGAGAGAGAGACAGCGACAGATAGGGAGGGACAAAGCGAGACAGAAAATCACAGAGAGAGAAAGAGAGAGAGAGAGAGAGAGAGACAGAGACGCAGAGGGAGGAAGAGAGAGAGACAAACAGACACACAAAGATAGAGACAAACAGAGAGGGACAAAGATGGAGAGACAAAGAGAGAGACAGACACTGAAAGAAAACCACACAGAGAGAAACAGAGAAAGAGAGAGGCCTAGAGAGACAGACACAGAGAGAGACAGAAAGGCACAGAGATATACGGAGAGATAGAAAAAGCAAGGGTCAGGGACAGACAGACAGACAGAGACAGACAGGGAGAGGCACAGAGAGAGGCAGAAACACGGAGGGAGACGGAGAGAGAAAAGAAGAGGGAAGGAGAAAGAGGGAGATGAAGGGTAGAACAACGTCTGTCGGGTTTCGCTAGTATTCTATAAAGGATTATATATTTCAAACAAATTTAACTTGAATGAATAGAAACATAAATAGAAAACCGTCCAAAAAAGTCTGTGCCAGACTTACTTAAATTAACTAACAAATGCGTCGATCTCCATTCATAGAAAGAAAGGCTTTACTGCTCCAAGGCTGTTTCAATGTTCTTATGCATAAGCTGTTTTACGTGCGGGAATTGCATTAAAGATGCAGTGCGTTTCCTTTTAAGATACGGCATCCGTCATGGGATCACGAACGGAATCCGAAACAACTCCAAGTCTCAGGCGCTTGAGCTCTATTTCCTTCGCGTTTATAACTAGAAGTGCTACAACAGCTCCTACTTTCTGGCATTATGTCTAACTTTTGCAATTTTCGATAATACAGAGTTCCCCCACAACAGGTCCTGCACCATTTTTATAAGCGCTTAATGCTGTCTGAGAAAAATCATTATAGAAACAAATTAGAACGGTTTTTGAGAACATAATAGTTTAAAAATGCCTATATTTCATGCAAAATAAGTCACGAAAATTTCTATATTCAAAAAAACTTTACCTGACCTTGTTTAAAGATCAATCTTTAAAGAACCTACTTCATTCACAAAAAATCTCTATCTTCAAAACTGAAAAGAAGACGAAAAAGTTTTTAACTTTGCAATTTTTGAAAATTTAGAGATTTTGAAGAAAATATGACCTGCATCATTGTTTTAAGCGTGTTTTGCGCTATCAGAGAAAAATGATTAATAAAAAAAATGTGAAACTATTTTTGAGGCAATTTTGAAGATGTTAATGCTTCACAAACAAACAAACAAAAATCCAAATAGCCGTTTCATACTAGACGAGAGGAAGTAATTTACTACGTATGGAAATAAGATTCATCCACATTTTCAGTACCACAGTCCTACAATTCGAGTTTTCTGTCGAAAAATAGCCGATTTCTCCCGCATTACATCGGGTACGAGAGAAAGTAAAAAGGGATTAAACAATCATAGAAAACTAATCAAAGTAAGTTGATTTCAAAATCTAGTTCTTGCAGTTCTCTCTGGAGGTCTTCGAATGTCTTCCTACCTACAATTTACGAAGTTTTCCTTTCTAATCCTTTTATGGTCGCGTCGTTTATTATAGCAATCATTCATTTGCGGGAGGGGGAGGATTTTCTTAGTTGAATACTCTGTCTACTATATTTGCTCCTAGTTTAGGTCACATAAATGTGAAAGTAGTGTTGTTCACATACTTGTTCACATGTATACCAACGGAGTGGGGATAAATGTATTTACTAGTATGTACGAGGTTCTTTTTCCCTTGAAATTAGTTTCTACAGTATTGAACCTTCAAGAGAGATAGGTAAAACTAACTTATATAAAAATTAATGGTCATAAAAAACGAGACTAAAACATTAGTAAGATTTCCAGAAGAGAAACAATGATTATATTTGCCCCAATAGTCCCTACAATGAAACCGAAGAAATAATTCAGAGTAACAGAAAAAGTCGTATCCTTCAATTGAACTATTCACACAATAAATTTATTAATGGAAACATTATTTCAGATGCAGTGAAGTTTCGAAAAGTTTCAGTATCTACGCCCGTCTGGCCGGTAGCCAAGTATGGAATCAGTAATTACAGAGACACACCCAGGACTTTTTTTCGCCGTGAGGGGCTATAGATATATACTCTCCATCCGATTGTATATTTTCATACAAAGATTTGGTAAGGTAGGTTGAATTTAAAATGTTGATTTATAGTTAATATTTATAATTAACAATTGATCGATTAAATGAATTTCGTTAGTAAAGAAAATTAGTAAAAGCTGAATGATTTAACATGTCCATCTGCTTCGGGGGGGGCTATAGCCTCGTGAGACGCCCCCCCTCCCCGGATGGGCCACAGAATTAAAAGATAACTATATTTTATTAAGAGGATATTTGATCTTCCGTTTACAGTTTAGGAAAGACGTCTTCTTACAGATAACCGTTGACCAAGAATTCATCGATCTTTGCTAATAGTTCCGAGGCTCGACCCTACAACCACCCGCTATCTACAAGGCTTGAGACGTCCGTCAAGGCGAACATCTCTGGGGCGAAGTTTCTTCGGCAGCTGCGGCGCTAACCAATGTCAGCACGCCCAATTTCTTCTCTTCCGAGTTCCCTCTCTCTCTCTCGCGCGCGCGCCAGCTAGACGCACAAGAACGCCCAACACACCCGTTCTTATCCCCTCTTCCCCGAAGCGCTGACTCAACGCAGCGAATGAGAACCCCAACACAAGGCCGCTGTCCGCTGCGGCGGGCAGCCGCTCAAAAGGGAAATAAATACAGCTTGTAAACAGCGGACCTCCGTATTCTGTTCGTGGGCCGCTCCCGCACAACACCCACTCTCGTTCACACCGGCCGGCGGAGGCGGAGACGAACTGTTCGGCAGCGAGTTCCGTGCATACAAATACGCTCGCGAGCAACGGTGAAGGCGCCTCGCAAACAACCCTTGTCCAGCGAAAGGACATCGGCCGCACATCCGTTCCCGAAGCGGCGTCAGGCAAGCACGGCGGTGGCGATGGCGCGCACGTCGGTGGTCGTGGTGACCACTCTCCTGGTGCTCATGGTGGTGAGCAGCTCGTCAGGGTCGCCGTGGTTCGACTTCTTGCGCCCGCGGTACCCGCAGAGGAGGCGGCCCAACCCTGTCAACAGCCAGAACGGGAAGGAACGGTACAAACAGATCTGCCGCACCATCAATGCGGACAACTTTGCGTTCCCGGGACGGGTGCCATTCCCGGCGGGGCCGGTCTGCCCCTACTGAGCTCCTGGCGAAGACCGCGCAGCAGGAGAAGCATTTGTGAGTGCCGTGGTGATTAATTAGTAAGGGACAGACGCGCCCGAAGGAAGATATGTGACAGGACACTATCGTTCACACTAGTCAGCCGTCAGTTGTGTGTGCGTTAAACATTTTTTTTTTTTTACTTTTAGTGTAATTTACGTAGCAAACATTTTTAAAGTTCTTTTTGTTTGAGATTAGGAACTTGTGAATTTTTAGTACACCATTCTTTTGCATTTCCAAAGATGTAAACATAATATGAAGTTGAAACAGAAAAAAAGTCAAAAGCTTGGTGCTCATAAATAATACAAAGTTGTGAAATTATTATTACAGATTACTACAATGCTGCGTAATCCCAAAGAAAGAGAGACTAAGTTATGCAATGAAATTTGTGAAGTTATTGATATTGTGATGCAATGTTTAATTAATCCTATTTTAAACCATATAACTGTATTAGTTTTGCTACATTGTTGCAAATAGATTATCATAAATTAATTGTACCAGTATGAAAATTGATAATTTTCTTGGTTCAAAAAAGTAAGTGTAGCTGATGTGAAAATTAATATACTGTTTTGTTTTCTGAGAAAGACCAAAAACTATCTTGTAGTTAAGGCTTTTTTTTTTTAAAGAAAACTTCTTTGCACACTGGAATGTTTTCAATAAATTCTACTTTTTTTTAAGGTCTCATCTATAAATATTAATGCACTTGATAAAAATAGCTAGCAATAAATATAGTAATTTGAACAGACTGTTTTTGCTCAAAGAGGTTTTTTAATTCCTTCTGTAGGAATTAATAAAATGTTCAAATGTTATTTTTTATTAATACTTGGACATTTAGCCCAATTGATTATTTTTCTAATTATACATTTCTTTGTTACCCTACTTTATTGATTAAATAACTGTTTATTTGTAATGCACTTTCCCTGAAGGGAAAATTTGCTCTAAAATTTACATTATAGGCATAAAAGAAAAAGTTTGTTAAACATTATAAGAAGTTAATCAACTTTTATTATATCTAAAATAACATAAATAAACAATTGAATTTTTTTAATGATTTTATATGAATGTAATCTATACATTCCATATCCACCATTAATTTAAAAATGCTCCACCTAGTGCACTATCTTGTTATTGTAATTCATTTAAACATTCCAACCTGAAGTAGTTCATCTTTAAATTATTTTATTCATTTCCCATTTTAAACCGTTTTTTTACTAGTTGAAGAACGGAATTTAACAAATCTCTAAATACTTTAAACACTCCACTACTAAAAGAGAGTTCAGAGAGTTGCTCAAAATTTTAAATTAAAAAAGTTAAAAATTAAATTCCTTGCTGGTAACAGATGTCTTATGATACTCCATAATGTGAGTAAGAAAACAATCAAACATGACAATAATAGTTATAATATTTATTACATCCCAAAGTTAACTTTTGGACAACACTTTCCCATTTTCAGTAGGTATGTAATATGTAAGAGAAAATAACGAACTATGGGAGTGGAAAAGAAAAAACATAAAACAAAAATATGAGATAAAATAATTAAATGACTAAAATTCCCAACAGCAGTTAAAAATTATTTTTGCTTTAAAATAATTTTCCAATGATTAATAATTTTATAAGAGCAAAAACAAACCTCTCCCCTCTTCTCATGCATTTTAATTTCTAAATATAAATCAAAATTCCAATTGCCTAGTAAATTAAATTTGCAAAGGAGTGACTTGTAACAAATAAAAATGTTTGTAGTTGTAATAAGAGTGAACATGTTAATAAATTATAATTCTTACTTACCCTCTGGAACATGCACAGCAACCCTGAGTTCTGCATGATCAGCCATCACATAATTCCGACAACTGCATTGCACTAGCTATACCACTATTCAAGGTATCAACAGTTGGTGATATTGGCTAGCAGTTTGCTTTAATTAATGATTAGCAATCATAAAAAGATGTTTAGTTTTGAAAGCAGCATTTTAAAGCCATGTTCTGTACTGTTTGTGCTCCTTCTCACTTTCCACATGAATTCATATCTTCAAAGATTCAGTACTAAATGCTGCATGGCCCTGCTTGGACCAGTCTGAATGTCACACTTGTGGGGTTAAAAACCACAGGTGTTTTTCATCTGTTACAAAGTGCAAAATTTACTCTATCTCAATGTTCATTTACGTAAGTTGGAAAATAGTTTTACTTTAATAATAACCAATGCATTTAAAAATTAAAAGCAACAAAAATAATTACAACTTTCAGAAAAATATTTGCCAACAGTAGAGTGATCTGTGTATCTGCAGCCACCTATATTATACCAGAGTTATATTTTAAAAGCCAATAAATTAAATTTTTAAAGGAAAAAAATATAGGCACTAATTTTTTGGAAGAATACTTTGATCAACATTTCTAAACCTTCAGCAAGCACAATTATGCTGTATTTCTTTTTTATTCATTTATTTTTGGAAGAAGAAGCAGTTATAAAATCTATTAATAGCTGCTCCTAACCTGAAACCTAAGTTCATTCCTATAAGTATTCCAAATTGTGAAGAAGAGGCATTCCTTATTGCATGAGGAAATTTCATGTGCCAAAAACGATGCATTCCAAATTAATTAGGAATTTGTGAACAATTAAAAAAACTTTTTTCTTGGAAAGTGTAATAAAAGAACTGAGTGTAATAAATAATATACTCTCATTATCTAAAGTATATTTTGAAAATTTCAAAATGTTAAAGACATTGTTCGATTTAGGCACAATATTTTTTTTTGGTTATTTCACTATACTGCATACGCAGATAAGCTTCTCCCCCATAACATCACATAGTTTTAACTTTTTTTCCAAATAAATCAAATTTCCTCAGTGCTACAAGAGGTTAATAATTTTTTAATTAAATGTACACAAAGTTGAATTGGTAAAAGAATCATTTGAACCGTAATACCCATATAAACAATATTATTGATAGTTACAGTAAAGTTTAATCCAATTTTACAGAATATATTGCAAATATTATTTGGTCACCAGAAGGAATTCTGTATTGTTCTACTTACTTGCAGGTTTCAATGAGGGTAGTTTGTGTGTGAACATGGTTTAAGATATAAATATGGACAGCTGCTCAAATGTGCAGTAACCAATCAGATTATGAGAGAAAATTGAAAATCTCATACTGTAGCCTAAACTCAAGAAAATGGTGCCAATTTTTATTGTCTTGAATATGTAAGTATGCATATTCAAAGTAATATATGTAGTATATAGAAAGATATATAATGCCTGAGGTAAATCAATTTTGAGATTTCAACGGAAATACACATTTTGGGGTTCCCTGATTCTAAAAAAGGCTTTTCTTTCCAAAACATCTATCCATCTGTCTGTTGCCTGTGAACAACACTAGCACCAAAAGTATGCATAGGATTTTTTCCAACCTAAATACTCTCTGGTCAATCTTGCCTCACTCAGAGCTCTCTGATTATCAATAACAATTCTTTAATTTTTGGGGGTACTTTACATGAATCCACTGGGACATTTTCAAAATGTTTCTCAAAGGTGGCTTCAAATATTTTCTTTAAATTTCTTGTAAGAATAGAGTGAAATTCACTTATAAAAATGGCATAGGCCCGAGTTTCACTGTTAACTCAATTTTCAAAAATTGCAAAATTGGATTTTGAGATTTTTCCTTCCAATGAAATTAGTTCTTTCATAGGTCATGTGGGTCTCTTTGAAAATTGTAGTAGTGTTCACACGATATTGATTGAAATATGTTCTAGTTTCTTAAAAATTGAAATGTTTTCTGTGAAAATTAGCTCAAAATGCTCTAACTCCAATTTCTCAAAAACTGTTCCAAATTTTTTCTTCATACTTTTTGAGTGAATGTACGGTATAACCACAACATAAGAATACACCATTTGCTGTATTCTTTTGGTTTCTAAAAATATTATGCAAATACATTTTTTTAAATATTTCTCACACAGTTAACATGCACATTTCTAGTGATTATTATACATTACTAGTTGGTACCTGGCACAATGTTGTCAGAGAATAAATAATTGTGGAAATATTCCTCTCCCCACTCTCTCTCTATATTATTCCTCCTCTCATTATGCGCACTCTCTCTCTCATTCCCTCTTCTCTCTCTTTCTCTCCCTCTCCTCTCATCAACTTGTAGTGCCTGCTCCTCCTGTCCTCCTCAACCTTGCCCCCAAGTCACTCGGCAACACCTAGCTACAATGAAGGTCAGGTGGATTCGGAATTGCATTTAAATGAAGTACCATCTTGTTATGCAGCATCGTCTAGTGAAGATACAATAATTGTACTAGGCCTATGTTCTTCCTGTAAGTGCAAGCAGTACGTTGACGTAGTTTTATCGTAATCAGATGAACGATACTGCAGTGCATTAAGCATGAACCAACAAACAAACATTGATTTTTATATATTAGATTGCATTTGTGAATGACTTCCATATAAATTTTTTGAAAACTCGAAAGTTTTTGGGGAAAAACAGCTTCAAATGACGCAGTTACAGTAATGCTTTAATGACATTTCCTTTTTGACTCCAAATTTTTCGAAGAAAATGTACATTCTTTAGCACCACTAGTTGTCTTTTAAAGTAATAAATTTAAAATTAATAAAGAGAGAGAGATCTGCACAAAAATTTGGAGAAACAACAGGCCAAATTCAAAATTATTATAACTTCCACAATTTTTCATTCCAAAGAAAATTCATTTACCACTTACCATTTACTTTCTTTTAAAAGTTTAGGGTGGTAAATGAATTCATGCCCTGGAGCATCTTGGTCACCATTACAACAGGTTTTCTATTTAATTTTTTAATTCATAGCTTGCAATGAACTTTATTTCATTTAAATGTAACGTAACTGCTAACAAGGACATAAGAAGAATTTCCAGCAATGAGACATGGGTTTTGAAAGTATTAGCCTTTTCCTGTGAAACACAAACATCATCAAAAGAGAATGTTTTTCCAAATGTTAGAACATTTGAAAAATACAGTGGATTTTACTTGTAATTTTATTTGTCATTGTCAATGCCAATGTCTTGCATTCAGTAGAGGGTTTTGACAAAACTATCCAGCTATACAATACTTGTGAACATTTCACTTCAATGAATCCAGTGAAAAAAATTATCAGTATTGGAGGATTTTACAAATGTTTTAACGTTATTAACAAATAAAGACCATGTTTTTAACAAGTTATAAGCAAATAAGTCTGAATGTGTTCTTGTCACTAATCGGTCTGAAACAACCATCCGTACATGTAAGAAATATTACAGCCTCAAAATGCCTTAAAGAGTCAAGGAAAACGTAACAAGAACGTAATATTGGTAATGAAATTTTCAAATTATGAGGCATATTTTGAAGCCATCTGAGTTATATTAGTGTATTTAGTTAGTTTTGGCTGTAATGATTACTTGCAGCAAACCAGGATATTTAGCTGCAGCTTCACGGGCCAGGAAAGGGGGATGAAGTCCTGTAGGTTGTGAAATGTTTGGACATCAACTTCAATAGCTGCATTGAATTCAGGTTTTGCCTATAGGAGTATTTTAGAGTAGGGACATTCAACTTGCAAGGTCTCAAGGGCCAAAACTAAATGGTTGCGGGCCATATTTTTATTACTCAGGCAATGAACATGTGACCGTGTATTGTCATTCTTGGAAGTTTCCTGGCTGCTCTGAAATGGGAGGGGGTGGAATGGAACCATGCATTATATCAGTCACTACCATGCCTAACACAATGAAAAACTTTGGGATGATTTTACTAGAAAAAATCGTTAAATCTAAACATAATCTATTTTTAATTAAGACTTCCTTTTTGGGAATTCTTATAATTCCAGATGAAGTTTCATTGTCAACTACAAACAAATAATGGCAATTAGACACATCTTAAAATACCATTACACAATTTTTATAAATAATAAAATACTATGCAAACACAAGAGCATAAAAAATATTGGGCCTTCTATTCTTTAACTGATGAAATTGTAGTATGTAATATTTGCTTGTACCTAAAAATACTGTACACAAAATAGAATGGAAATTGTGCAAGCAAATAAATATTTAAATTTATATTTACCATCTATTTATGATATAAATTGTATATAAGCCGACAATGATTTGTCAAAAACCTGGGTGGAAAATTTAACTCTCATTTTTTTAAAATTTTTTTGAAACAATATGTTTGTCAGACAACTTCCTCCTGATCTTATTCATTTTGTTAACATGTCTGTCAATGTTACATGCCCTTTCTGTTGGGTGCCATTTTAATTTCTTTGAATTTGCTATACCTATTTCCAAATTTTGGTTAAAAGATTATTTCAAATTCCTTTCAGTAAATGAGGCACATCAAACAGGTAAATTATTTCTGATTTGTCGATGAAGTATGTTAACCCTAAAAATTATATTTTCTTTATTTTCTGACAATCACATAAATATAAAACATTTATATAATATTTAATTCTATAAATAATGTGAAAATATTCATAAAGGAGTTGAAAAAAATAAATTTCATACAGCAATAAAATTTTAAAATTCTGTCAAGTTTGTTATAAAATTGATATTACAAAATTCTGAAGAAGATATGAAATACATTTCAAAACAAAAAATTATGAATGTTTTTTTATTCACTGGAGGCAAATTATAAAAGAATTCACAAAATTGCATATAAAAATGAGAAATGGGACAATACGGTAATATAAAAATTTGAATATGGAAACAAAATTATTTACTTTGAGCATTGTTTGCTTTTATTCTGTTTTCTGGTTTCTTCCTTTAGGGAATTCATAGCTATTACATTTGACGATCCCTGATCGCATACTACTGCTGCAAAAGATATATAACTTAATACACTATTAGAAAACAAGAAATAATTTTTTTTTATAAACCCTTTTATAATGGGCAATTCATTTTTAAACTAGGATATGCAACGAAAGTTATTTCTATTTCCGTTATTTTAAATTTTTGTATAATTGTATCGAGTCAATATGGCATAAAGAATGAATATTCAGAAGGTATTCTTGTGTGTGCATGGCCACCTGGGACTGATGATGTGTTGAACACCAATGCAACAGACATGCTGCTAAATGAATAAAGAATCAACATGCAGACGAAAGTTGCACGTCCCGAAGTACAGGCGAGATGTGGACGCATTGAAGTAGAAACGATAAGTGGATGTTCTGTTCAATGGAAACGGTTGATAGTCTGGTGACGGACAACTGGTGGCGGAGTATAAAGTGGAGAATGCTTTGTTTTTTTCAAATATGAAAGACTGAATATTGGAATTGGAAATATGGACTGGATACATTGGAGAGTTGGAAGCTTGACTACAAGTACAAACTAGAAAGTGATACTTAAATCTCATATTTGGAATAAACTTGTATTTCACACTGTTTAAAAAACATAATCATAGTAATATGTATTATATCACATATTAAAACAAATACTTACATTAAATAATTGAAAAATTATAACTTTTTTAGTAAATGCTAACTTGTATTAATACCCAACATGCTTTTATAAATTGACGTTAATAGTGTTTACATTCTTTGAATTTAATCCAGTATATACTCACTATAAATAAGAATATATTTATTAAAACCAAATATACATTATGAAAAATATCAAAAAGCATAGTAAAATGATCATGAAACATCCTTTCTTGTTAGTAGTACTACATTAATTCACAAAATTACAGATCACATCAAGTCGTTATCTATGTTACATCTTTCTCTACTTTGCTATTCATTCTACTTCAACTCATATGCTACTTCTATTACTATATTACTTCTATTTGTATGCCACTTCTCTTTCTCTTCTCATATTCATTCTACTAATTTATTAACTTTAAATACTGAGGTTTACATGGTGTTACAACTTACACTACTTCCCAATTACTTGAAAGACATTTTAAGAGACTTTTCAGACATTCCCTCATCACATTAGCTGGAATCTTTAATAAAAGCTCATAATAATTTCTAAAATAATGAAGTATACAAAATGACTGCATTTTGAAATTAAGATTTTTTAGACCTTTGTTATAAAGGTTAACAAATCCATGAAATATTAGTGTTATATTTTCATGTAAATCTAAATAAAGTAATAAGATTTTTTGGCAGACCTACAAATGCAACAATGAAACAAAAACATATTTAAACAATGGGATTACCATCATGGTACCTCATGTAAATTGGCTGGTGCTGTGGCTTACAAAACAGCTTTTAGTTCTTTCTGCACACTTTATAGGTGAAATTACAAATTTACTAATAAGAAATTATATAGGAATGAATTTATTCAATATGGATATGTTATCGTCTATGCCACATGTTCATTTCCATAAACTAATAAATATTTTGAACATATGGCACAGAAAACCTTCATTTGCAGCTCTTTGGTTGATATTAAAATTAATATCTATACAACGTTGATTATTAAATGCTGATTTGTCATAATAGACAGGGTAGTGACTTTGGGTCTAAAATATGATTCCATCACACGAATTACATAAAGCGGCGTATTTTGGGGGCGGCAACGTCTTTTTATCTCAAGTCATATACAGTTTTTACTGTTTTTTTGACAAATAAATAAATAAATAAAAAAAAGTTTCATTATTGTCGGTGTATACTTCCAACAATCATTCTCAACGTTCCAAGTAGTTCGGGGTAGGAAAGTAACCAAGAAATTATGGTCTAAAGCAGATCCCACTGAGATTTTTCACTACAAAAAATATCCCTTTTGCAAAGTGAAGTTTAGTCTCACCAAAGTGATTATAAATAAATTTTAACACATTTATTTATTAATTTTATTCGTACATACATTTTATTAATTTTATTTCTTCAAACAATTTTATTAACTTTTTTAATATTTAATTTATAATTTACCAATTAAATCTTCGCGATTGTTTCTCAACTCGCTCACGCATAACATTTATTGGGAATTTATGGAATTGCATCTTCCAAAAGGTTATATAACCTCTTAAATAACATCTGCCCATTTTCTGCAAATAATACAATTCTCTATAATAAAACAAGAAAAGTAAATAATACCCACGGACCCTAAACTCACCACAACCTGCAACACATAACTTTCTCAAAATGCGCGGGAAAATGCAACAGCCCAGTGTGCACAGAATATGTAGAGGAACAAAAGTACACCAGCCGTTAGATTACATTCTCCGTATTTATAGTGTCATTGATTAACTCTGCCCCTGGTTTTTTTATAGATATCAGCTAATGACGGTTTTATCGAATCGTGAGCTTGAATGTCACTACAGTGACGTCACTATGGTAACGTCCAAGATCGCGATTGGGTGAAACCGTCGACACCTTATACCTGCCAGGGACAAAGTGTAACCAAATCACAGTGTAACCAAGAGTGAACCAAGTGAACCAGGAGTGAACGAACATAGACAAACTGTGGGTGCTCCGTGGAACCGGCCTTGCCTGCAGTAGGGGGGAGAGATGGTAACAATTGGAATTAATTGTGTCCATTCTTATGCAGTGACTGAGCAGATTCGTACATTATATATATTCGTATATTATACTCTCTGGATTCGTATGTGCATGGATCTGCTCAACGCCTTTTACATTAGAGGCTTTAATCTTTCGCAAACAATGAGCTGGAGATTTACTTCTGTTTCATCCACGAGCGCTCTAAGGGCCTTTCGTGTGTGCTCTATTCATTCATAATGCACATGCATTGGTAGTACAGCGATGCCAAGTGTGGTTAACATGTGCCGAACATGCTTGTATTAATCGCTTGTCTTACGGATGATCACATTCGCATGGAAATAATGCAGCACATTATTATCCACGTTATCCAGAGAACTAGGAATTGACCTAAGATATGATTTGTGAAGATGTTCCTGTGTGTTTAATTATCTTCTAATCATAGGTAAGCATTTTACACAATATCATTATTTAAATTTTTTACTATTAAAGTGTATATTTTTAATTATATTTGGCAACAAACTGGAGTGTTCGGTTCATCGTCACTTTTTTAATGTTCTTTCAATGCTCAAAAAATGTTTGTCGTACTTTGTTTTGAATTTCACGTGCTGGCAATTGTTTCTACAAATTTATTCACTAAAATAGAAGAAATGCGTTAATTACTAACACAGAATAACGCACTGTCGATTGTTCGAGTTGATAAACGGGGTGATGCTGTTCGAAAGATTACGGGCCGAAGTTCCTTTCGGGAAAAGTTAATCGGAAAACATTTTAGCGTTTGAAAAGAGTCTCAAGGTTCAGCGATGATATTTAGATTTAGCGAAGTTAAGAAGTGGTGTCTATTGATGCTGTATTGTGTGAGACAGTTCCAAAAGACTGATTGAAGCCGACAACTACGCGAAAAATGGGAAGTTTGAGAGGAAATTGCGGCGTTTTTGGAGTTGCAAAGAGATAAATAGCGAAATAAGAGGTATATTTAATTGACTAAAGTAAACCATGAACATTTCGAAGTTACATTCTAATTCTCCAGCTGAATTACCTGCTAGATATTCCAGTAGTTCTAGCAAGGTTAAATTTAAACCTCATAAAAGGCGAAGGAAAACGAAAGAGCATCAAAAACGTAAATTTAAACGGAAATATTCTTCACGCTCTAGTTCATCTGAAGGTAACCAACAAGAGAAAGAAAATGTGAAGAATGTATTGCACACGCCAGCATCAGATGTAACTGGTCATGATGGGACTTGTGGTCAGGAACGAGGAGTAAAATCAAATGAACCACATTTTATTAGTCTTGATAGGGAAGTTGCTGCTTGGAGGTTTGGCCCAGCCCGATATTGGTATGATGCATTGGGTGTTCCGGAAGATGGCAAAGGATTTGATTTTGGCATGAAGATTGGTAACCCAAATGATAAGTTAGGAGATGATTTCCCTGATGATGTTTATTTAATGGTCTCCCAATTGCATTGGGAAGATGAAGTAATATGGAATGGGGATGATGTTAAAGAATCAGTTATGCAGAGGCTAAAATGCAAAAGTAACATTGCTGGGTGGGTACCATACAGTAACCATCGTACTGCCCCTAATCTGTCTGGAAAAAATGTTGCTCGTTATGTTGGAGATTCAAATTTTTCAGTCAACAAGCAAAATATTAATGCAAATAAACTTAATGGCAAACCAACAGATATCGATCCTTTGAATAAGCACGAGCAAACAATCTCTGATAATCAAGAACATCCATGGTATTCAATTTTCCCTATAGAAAATGAAGAGCTTGTTAAAGGTATATGGGAAGATGAAGTTATTTGGGATCCTGAGAATATGCCTTGTATTCCAGAACCAAAAATACCTACTTGGGATGCCAATGACCCTAACCTGAATTTTATGAATCCTGAGGAAGTCAATCCTCCCAAACGGCATGTAGATTCAACAAATTCATCCAAAGTTAAGATACTCCATCCTCATGTAAATAAATCAAAAATATTGCTGGGAAAAGCAGGTGTAATTAAAGTGATGGAAGATGATGTTCCCCCCACTCCTCCTGAATCTCCCAATAGAGATCCATTTAATGTGTCTAATGATAAATATTACATGGCACGTTCTTCAGAATTAACATTGAGACTACAAATAAGTGGCAGCCACCTTATACGGCATGCTACGCCAGTGATGGAGCTGAGAACACCATTTGTTCCTACGTACATGGGGCCCTTGCGCCTTCAAAATTTTCATCGTCCTATTCTTAAGAGGTTTTCACATGGTCCTCTGTCTCATTTGGGGCATCATTTTGTTCTACCATTAGCAAAACATATTCAAAAAAAAGCAAAACGGAGAGTGAAAGAACGTGATGCAGCAGGTGGAGGAGAGATATTTTTTATGAGAACTGATAAAGATTTAAGTGGTCGGGACGGTGACATAATTCTTGTGGAGTTTTCTGAAGAGCATCCTCCCTTAATGAATCTTGTTGGAATGTGTTCAAGGATAAAGAACTATTACAAGAGAAAAGCTGACAAAGACCAAGCTTTACCAGAATATCGCTATGGAGAACTTGTATTTGCCCACACTTCTCCTTTTTTGGGAACTTTGGAACAGGGTCAGTCTTTACAAGCCATCGAAAACAACATGTATCGGGCCCCAATTTATGAACACAATGTTCCTGCTACAGATTTTCTAATAATCAGGACAAGAAAGCAATATTATATTCGAGAAATAAATGGTCTATTTGTAGCAGGTCAAGAGTGTCCATTATATGAAGTCCCAAGTCCCAATTCAAAAAAGGCTGGGAACTTTATTAAGGATTTTTTGCAAGCTTTTATTTATCGTTTATTTTGGAAAAGTAATGACAGCCCTAGAAGAATAAAAATGGAGGATATACGTAAGGCTTTTCCCTCTCATTCTGAAAGCAGCATTCGAAAAAGATTGAAATTATGTGCTGACTTTAAAAGAACTGGAATGGATTCAAATTGGTGGGTTTTGAGGTCTGATTTTCGATTGCCCTCTGAGGAGGAACTTCAAGCTCTGGTTACACCAGAGCAATGTTGTGCTTATTTTAGCATGCTGGCTGCTGAACAGAGATTAAAAGATGCAGGGTATAGAGAAAATTTTTTGTTTGCTCCTCAAGATGATGAAGATGACAATGGAGAAGAAGAAATGCAACTTCGAATGGAAGATGAAGTTAAAGTTGCACCATGGAACACTACCAGAGCATTTATTCAAGCTGTTCAGGGAAAATGTTTGTTACAGTTAACTGGACCAGCAGATCCTACTGGTTGTGGGGAGGGTTTCTCATATGTGCGAGAACCAAACAAACCTATTCAACACAAAGAAGAGAACAGGGCACAACCGAAGAAGACTGTGTCTGGAACTGATGCTGATTTACGCCGACTCTCGCTAACTAATGCAAGATCACTTCTTAAAAAGCGTGGCTTAATTGGGGAGGATATAAAGAGGCTAACACGGTGGGAGGTAATTGATGTGGTAAGAACATTATGTACTGAGATGGCTAAGGCTGGTGAAATAGAAATGACTAAATTTTCTCGTGGCAATAGATTTTCTATTGCTGAGCATCATGAACGATATAAGACTGAGTGTCAAAGAATATTTGATTTACAAAATCAGATTCTTTCATCCTCTGAAGTTCTTTCTTCAGATGAAGCGGAAAGTTCTAACAATGAAAATTCTGACATTGAGGAGATGGGCAAAAATATAGAAAACATGTTGTCGAATAAGAAGTCAAGCTGTCAGTTGTCATTGGAAAGGGAAGAAGAAGAACGCAAAGAATTGAGGAGAATGTTAGTAGATGAAAAAAATGAAAATAATCAGCAGAACAAAGGCAAAAGAGATGATAAAGAAGATCAGTCTTGTCCAACTTCTAAAGCATCTTTGTCAGGAAAGATTTTGAAGATATATCGGACATTTTGCAATGCAGAGGGTAAGGAGTATACAAGAATTGAATTTGTACGGGATCCTGCTGTTGTCGAGTCATATGTAAAAATTAGGACAATGAAAGATGAAACATTTATTAAACAATTTGCCACTCTAGATGAGCATCAAAAAGAAGAAATGAAACGTGAGAAACGTTGCATCCAAGAGCAACTTAGGAGAATTAAACGTATTCAGGAAAGAGAACAGATGATGAAAATTAAATCTGATGCCTTGTCAGATTTTGGCTTTTCAGAAGATAGTGTGCCCACTTTTAATAGTAATTTTGCAGCTTCTACACCTTTGGACAATACACCTGCAGAATCGCAAGCCAAAGAATCTCCACATTCTTATATGCCTAAAAGGAAGAAACCCAAATTGAAACCAGATTTAAAATTGAAGTGTGGAGGATGTGGAAGTGTTGGTCACATGAAAACAAATAAAGCGTGCCCATTGTATCAGCCATCATGTGTACCACCTGTTAATGTTGCCATGACTGAGGAACAAGAAGAAGAAATGGAAAAAAGTTTGAATGATGATGAACACTTAATTAATATAGATGGAACAAAAGTAAAATTATCTTGGAAATTAATTAAACATGCTGAAGATATGAAACGATATACTTTAGTTTTGAAAGTGCCAAAAGATTTAGCTAATACACCCAAGAGAAGACGTTCTGTAAATGATATGCACTGTGATTACCTAACTCGGCAACCCCAAACAGTCAACAGGCGACGCACTGATCCAGCTGTCGTTATGTCATCCATTCTAGAAACAATACTCAATGAAATGAGAGACATGCCTGACATTCAGCCATTCCTTTTTCCAGTTAATGTGAAAAATGTTCCTGATTATTATTCATTTGTTACAAGACCAATGGATTTGCAAACAATTCGTCAGAATATAAGGCAAAATAGGTACAGAAACAGGGAAGAGTTTCTTGCTGATGTTAATCAAATTGTGGAAAATTCAACACTTTATAATGGTGCAAAGAGTTCTTTAACTGATGCTGCCAGACAGTTGTTAACCTATTGTGTGGAGCGTATGAAAGAAAAAGAGGATAGATTGATACATTTGGAGAAAGCTCTCAATCCTTTGCTTGATGATGATCAAATTGCCCTCACATTTATTTTAAATAATGTTATGTGTAAATTGAAGGGTATGCCAGAATCTTCCCCATTTCTCAAACCTGCCAATAAAAAGATAATGAAGAATTACTATGATGTAGTGAAGGAACCAATGGATTTGGAAATGATTGCCAAAAATGTCACAGCACACAAATATCAGAGACGAGAGGAATTTTTATCAGATGTCAATAAAATCCTTCAGAATAGCATCCTTTACAATGGTGAAACATCTGAAAATACGTTGAAAGCCAAGGCGTTGGTTAGTGTATGTCGTGCAGTGTTGGAAGAATATGCTGATAATCTCACAAAATTAGAGGCAAATATAATTTTGAATCAGCAGAATGCCTACGATACTGTGGAAATTGACTCTCCTCAAACAAATGAGTATGGTGAGGAAAGTTCTAACATTACAGAGACCAATACAGGGCAGAAAGTGGAAATGGATAACGAGTTGGGAGAATCTTCTTGTGCTAATTCAGATGTGATTAATGCTGAGAGAGATAAGAATAAAGGTGATAGTTCCCTCTGGGAAGATTTGAGGTTTTCCTAGTGATGAAGAAATGGAAAAAGAAATGTACTTACTTAGTGGTCCATTAAGTGAAGAAACTGTGCAAGACAAAGATTCAAATAACTGTTCAAGAAATTCTGTTGCATCTGAAGAACAAGAACTCATGGACGTTGATTCACTTTCTGATTCTGATTCAGATGATTCTCTAAACAATGGTATAAATTCCATTGAAACAAAAGATTAACCTAAATATAGACTGCAATAAGACCTTAAATAGAAAATGAAGGTGGTAACTTTACAAATGTAAACCTTATTAAAAATATAATAGTTTTGTGTGTACCCCTAATTGTGAGAGAAATACTAAGAATGATAAAAGTAGGTATTTTGTTTTTAGTTATTATTCAAAAAATGTACTTATGTTTTTATTAAGTGTGGATTGATGGTATAAAATCTGCGAATTTAGAAACAGGTTTTTAATTATTTGAGGATTATTGTTGAATTATGGAAATAGTTTGTTGAAATAATGCTTCACAGTTAAAGAGCTTGAAAAAATGTATTAGTGCTTGTCATTAATTAATTTATTCTGAAATCAGAATAAACAAATGGAAAAATCTTGAAATTTCTTAATGTGGAGTGCAGTTGTGCAGGTGTATGGTTGATTGATGACTATTCAGTAATGCGCTTTTAAGATGTTTGCATTTGTTTGTATTTGTATATATGTGTGTGTGTATTTAAGATGTAAGTATTTGTGAGTCATTGCTTGTATTGAATTGAATTGATGCCTAATTTTACGTGGCAAGACTCAGGCCATGAGGCATGCTCTTCCGTCTGACCACTCACTACCATTTCGCTACACTCCTTTCCCCAAATAGCGGAGAAAGAAGGTATTATCTTGGGTGACAAAACAGGCGATTTGAATTAAGCTCAGAGGCATCGTTTAGGCTTGAGGATCTTTTACATGCAAGTCTACTTACATGGGACAAGCAAATCTATAAACATGGGACAGCCAGCTTTCCTTCCCCTCCGAAGAAAGGCATACGAAGGATTTTTTCGCCCTTAAAAATCCACGGCTTCTATCGGGTTTGAACCCGCGAACTTGGGTACAGCAGTCTGTTACGCTAACCGCTACACCATCTACTTGTAGGGCTTGCTTGTATTTCTTCTGACCTGTTTTTGAGGCTAAGCAACAAAACTTTTTTTTTTTTTAATTGTTCTTGGGATTTCATTAATTCTCTGTGGTTGGAACAACAAATTCTCTTGAGACAAATGTTTCTTGGTGTGTGGCATTTAGATGGATATTCTTCTTTTGATTGCCCTCTGAAATATGGGTAGCTTTCTTATTTTTGCAGGCTATTTTGCGCATGCTACAATAAATCCTGAAAATCTAGAATTTTCTGTTAAAAATTTAAAATTAGAAATGCCAGGGAGTTTGACAAAATTCTTGCAAAATTTTGTTTCCTAATAAATTATGATGTAATATAATCCCTGGCATTGGGAGAGCCGTAAGTAATTCATTGTACAGGGACAGAGGTTATAATTCAATGGAATTATATATTATTCATGCTTCATGTCTTGGGCCCTCAAGCGATGGCTAAGATTTTCATAGCAATTTTATGTTAGATCTTTTATTAAAATATTTAGAATACTTTTAATTAATTAAATTGATCACACTGAGGGAATTACATAGTTATTGAATTACACATAATTCTGAGCCAGACAGTGAATTCAGAAAGTATTGTGAGATAGGTTATGATGCAATCAGTGTGTGTCATTGAGTAAAAATTATAAAAGATGTTGTCTTGGGGGGGGGAGGCATCCCTTTCCTCTGCCAAGACACGCCTGAGTTGTTGCTCTTTAACAGTGAAAACATGCTAGAGTGAATTATGAAGTATTTGTTACATGTCTTGCAAGTGTTTAGCGTGTGTTTGCAAAATCTATAACATACGATGCAAAGAAATTAAGAAATTGTAAGATGAAGTTGATTAAAACTCTTGGCGTGATTCAAAGGATGAATGTATTTGCAGCGAAGCCCAAAGATAATTGGAAGATGCAGACAGCAATGTAGGTGTACTAGAAACTGGAAACAGCCATGGACAGAATGACAACACTTCGAGACCATGATTGGATATTGATGATGTTTTTTAATAAATTCCATTTCCTTTAAATGCAGGCTATCAACCATCAAGAGTTAATGAACTGATGTCATTGCATTTTTTTCCCAGTCTTTTTGTTTGGAGGAGGAAATGTTGAAAATGCTTTTTCTTTTGTCACATGTCCTAGATGTTTGAAATATTTATTCCTGAGACTACTGTATAATACACTAAAGATAGATTATATGGTTTTTGGCAATTTATAAGAAACCATAGACACAAAACCCTACTGATAGTAGTACTTCTGACTTGAGATTTACACCTCTGTACTGCATCAGATTTAAGACAGAATGTTGCACATTAATGTCCAAAACAGATTCATTGCAAAACAGAATTGTGCATAATTCGGAAACTATTTGTCCTAACCCTTCAAACCAGGTATTCGTGCCCTCTAAGGGACTAGCCCAGTCAAATTAGACAAATTCAGTGAAAAAATCCTGGAGTTTTGAGAAAATGAACCCTTGTAAAGTTATAGACTTAACTAGTGGTGCTACAAAATGGCACAGACTTTCCCGTATTAGTTTTCTATTCCCTTTGGTTTTTGCTAGCTATTCGAAATTGCTACATACTCTTTCTTACCAGCTGCCATCTACCACTGCACAAACTACATTTTTTTTGTCATTTTCTTAATTTTTCGGTTTTCTATTGGTAGAACGGAAATATTAATTTCAGAATATTAAAGAACACAAAAATCTAGTCCTAAATGGCAATTTTCATTTAAATATTATTTGCTATTTTAAAGAAAATTGCGTTTTAGCGCTACTAAAAATGGGAAATTTGAAGCTCATTTTCACAGAAAACTTTTGAGTTTTCAAAATAATTTATTTGCAGTTATTTGAAGCACCTACAATTATAAATATAATAATTTTTACAAATTGCTGGTAATGTGCATATTAAAAGATGTGAGAGATCTTTCAAAATAAATTACATTTATGTAATTATAGAGTGTAATTTTCACTATCCATTACATAAGTTCCAAGAATCAATTTGCAGCCATATAGGAGGACATGGCGTTTGAGCGTTTCTGAAAATGTGGAATTTTGAGCTAGTTTTCACAGAAAACGGTTGTGTTTTCGAGAACCTTTACGTGACATTTAAAGCACATGTACACGTAAATATAATGTGAAAAAATCATCGATAATATCGTAAAATCGTAATATATCGTAAAAAATACAACCACATCATGTCGATACCTTGTAGAGAATGTTATTTTAAAGGATAATGAAAGAGAAACGAGTAATCCGGAAAAAGTTGCCAATCTCTTCAACAAACACTTTTCCAGAATAGCGTCTGATCTCACGAAGGGACTAAAATCACAAAATTCAACATTTTACACTTCCCAAAAAATTTCAGACACGATGTTTATTCCCGGAACTTCTCCCAACGAAATCCTCAGAATAGTCAGGTAAACTAAAAAATAAATATTCATCTGGTTTAGATGAATTTCCGGATTGTTTATTAAAAACTTGTGCACCTGCCTTTATACATCCGTTAACTCACATTTTCAATGCTTCTTTATGTACAGGAATATTTCCAGATATTTTCAAAACAGCAAAAATTAAGCCACTTTTTAAAAAAGGGAACGAAAATGATATTCAAAATTACCGGCCAATTTCTCTTTTGTCAGTTTTCTCAAAAATATTAGAAAGGCTTTTCTACGTACGAATGGAAACATTTCTCAGGAAAAACAGAGCGTTTTCAGACTCACAACACGGTTTTAGAAAATCAAAATCTACGGAAACTGCCATTTTTTCTTTTCTCAAAGATGTTGCTTCATCTATAGACCAAAATGAAGTACCCATTGGAATATTCTTAGATCTGAAAGCATTTGACGTTATTGACCATAAGATCTTGCTCTCAAAATTACCTTCGTATGGAATTCGTGGTATTGCCCTAGATTGGATAACTTCTTACCTTAAACATCGGACTCAAAGAGTAGAAATACCATACTGGCAGGAAAGGACATTACATACTTATATTTCCAATTCTTTGCCAATTGATGCATGGGGTCCCGCAAGGTTCGATCTTAGGTCCTATTCTCTTTCCTGTCTATATGTAAACGATATGCCCTCGTCTATTAACAATGGAAGAACTGGTTCTGTTTGCTGATGACACGAATGTTCTTTGCAAAAAAGAAGCAGTAAATAGTACAATTTCAGAAGTTTCAAATTGGTTTAATAATAACAAATTAATTGTTAACGAAAGAAAAACTGTTTCAATGCATTTTTGCATCTCAAATCGGAAATCGCATGTTCCATTGAAAATGAACAATATGCAATTAGCTGATGTTGAGGCAACAAAATTTTTAGGTCTTTCAATTCAATCAAGACCTCAAATGGAATGTACATATAACAGAATTAAACACTAAATTAAGTTCATTATGCTACGCATTCAGAATTCTTTCAAATTCTGTCAGCCTCCATGCAGCTCGTTGCGTTTATTTTGCAAATGTGCATTCCCGCCTGAGATATGGCATAATATTCTGGGGAAGCTCATCCTGTAGTATTCAGACCTTCAGATTGCAAAAGAAAATTATTCGAATAATGAAAAAATGCCTTCCACGTGATTCCTGCAAGCCTCTTTTCATTGAGCTGGGAATCCTACCATTGCCTTGTCTACTTATTTACGAATCTGTAATATTTGTCAAAAATGACCTACTTAACAGAGGGAACATATTTTCATGCAATATTGATATTTATAATTACAACACACGCCGTAGAAATCACGTGCATCAAGTGTCAGTATCAACAGCTCAGTACAAGAAATCAACATACAATACATGTACGTTACTTTACAACGCATTGCCAGATGACATAAAACAATTAAAGTCGGTACACAAATTTAAGTTAAAAGTAAAATCTTTTCTGCTGCAAAACTGTTTCTATACAATTAGAGACTATACTGATCGTGAAAAAGAAAAATAATGTTTAATGTAACAAAACAAAGATATATAATGAATTAGTTTACGTTTGTATTGTATAAATTTTTAAAAAATATTTAATACGCCTGTAACAAGTAATGTACTTCAGCTTCCGGGTCAATGTCCCCCATCTCGATCAGGTTTTTGTCCAGTTTCCCTGATCCATTGAGCAAATGCTGAGATGGCCCCTTGTTTTGCTTCTGGACGTAAATGTAGCTTCACTGTGCGCACGTTTTGTTGAGCACTCCTTTTGCTTTTAGTTCATTTACAGTTGAAATTGATTTTCTATAACTCGGGAAAAAACATTTTTCAAATATCTTTATTTTTCTAAAATAATTATTTTTAAATTCATTTTTTCGTTGTTTTTTGTTTTAAAAAAATTCTGGCCCTCAAGAAAATGTGCACAGATAAATTTCTTTCCCCACACGTCATATACAGTTTTTACTGTTTTTTTTACCAATAAATAAAAAAAATGTACATATTAACGACGCACGGTGGTCTGAACAGACTTGTGTCTCGGGAGAGCAAAGTGAGGAGCCACGAATGTCCACGAAGACACCCGAGCGGAATCGAGCGATCGGAGAGCTTGAGCTTGCGCCACTGATGTTGCTCTGTGCCTTCTGTTCTCTCGAGACAAGCTATTTATATTAAATTAACCCAATTAGCAAATAAATCAATGTATCTTACTGATATTTTAATTAACTGTTTATTTTACGTGTTTAAATAATTATGTTTTACTTGCAAAATATATTTATTAGTATCCGAGAAAATTTTTACTTTTGGTAAGTTTATTGTCTATCACTCCAAAATAAATTAAAAATAACCAAACAGTTTTTAATTCTACAAGTAATGACTTAAGACAAAAATACTACGATAATTATATTAATCTACAATCTCTAAACAAGTTCCTACATTATTACTTTAATTGATTGAAAATTGTGAAAGTTGGAACATTTTAGATATGGGATAATGTAAGGAAAATCAATTACCAGGAACGTGAAAAAGAAAATTTAAGATAGTGCATTTACAGTTTATTAATAAAATTTTTCTTTAAAATTGCCCAGAAGCATACATTGCATCTTCAACATCTTTTTTCTTTACTTCTTTTATTGACTTGACAAACCTTCTCTTCTTTGATTGAGTTGGCTTTTTTTAAGCACTTTTAAAAGTCTGGTTGCAATGCCATTTCACTTTTGTGGAGACATTGTTTGTCTCTCATATGTTTATTTTCTTAGGAGATGTCACTTTGATTCCTGAAGCATGCTCTTTGACTCTTTCACTGGCCTCACATCCCATATTGAACTGGGACACTGCTGATATCAGCAATTTCAATATTTTTTCTGGAAAGAAATGTTTCTTTGGGGCACTTGCTCCAAACAAAACTATGCAAACTTTCATTTGCATTCTGTGTTTTCCCATACACACATTCCAGTAATTCATTTTTTGCAAGCCTCTGATACATAGGAATTATTTTACAAATAACACTGGGAGACTACAGTTTTCATGTTGTATTTGCCATGTTTTGAAATTTCATTCCCATGAGCTCGATTGTAGAAGCACCATGAATTTTCTTCTTTAGGGCATTTAAAATGCAATGGCTTCAAGTCTGTTGGCATTGCATGGTATAAGGTGGCAAGTATTGCAGACTTCATCTTCTGCACACCTGGAATATTCTTCTGGATGGCATTGCGATAATTTGCCAAGACAAATAATTATGTCATCCTTTAAATTGACTTGCTTTTTACCAAGTGTAACACCCTTCACTTTCTATTCTTGGATTATTTTTGTAAGCCTGTTTTAAATCTTTACATCACATGTTTTATACATTCTTCTTTTCTAATATAGTTGTCTCCATAGCTGTTTGCAAGATGGTGATTGAAAGTCTTTGCATCATCATCCGACAGTATTGTTGTATATCTAAAATGATGAGACAGGACCCTCTTCCACAATACCTCACTTGCAGCTACATCCATTGCATTTGAAGATCCATTAAAAATTACTAATTATGAATTTCTTTCCATTTTCTATATTCACAGCTTTTTGTCTCATAATTTGCTCTTGTTCTTTTCACAAGTGCCACAGTATTTTGACAAAACATGAAAATCAGCCACAAGACCCGTCAAGATATCCATTTCATAACGAGTCAACAATTCCCATTTCATAGCGAGATGTAGTGCCTCGTTTATGCCATGTTCCATCATACAATACTAATAAATTTATAACTTCATCACTTACTGAATCTAGAACATCTATGTAAGTTTCATGTATGGCTGCATATGAAAGCCTCAAAATTTCCTCTCATTTTTGCATTATTTTTAATAACAGAGAGAACATGAGAATTGTAAATTGAAACATTAATTCATGGTAAACCAATTACCATTGAAACTGCTCTATTGCTGAATGGCCCCTACCTATTTGCAAAGAAGCATCCACAATTTTCCTATTCACTTCATGTGGTGGCCCACTACTAGATGATGTTACAGGTACACGATGGCTATTTGAAATTTTATTTAACAATTGTTCACAAATATTACACTTGTTCACTAACTGAAAAGCAAATTACATTGATTGTTGTACTTCAATGCATACATTTGAGGATCAACAGACAGCACTCACACGTATCCTTTCAGTAAATGTTCCCCAAACACACTTGTGAAGTAACATGTAAGTGCAATTCTCTTCTTCGGATATTTCACTGTTCAGCAGGAAAAACATTAGTGAACTTGGAAAGAATGTTTGCACTGGCTGATGGCTTGACCGGTGAGATTTTGGCAGAAAATGAACAATGCTTGACATCTGATACTAAAAAAGTTTCTTCTTCCTCGGCACTGGCACTTTTGCCTGCAATCTTCTGCTGTTTCTTGTTTACAAAAGCTGCATTTTTATTACCAGTGCACTCCATTGCATCGAAATAAATATCACCTAAACTAGCCGACGGAACATAAATTGAGAATATTAAAAACCACCTACCAAATAACTGTTATAGAAAAGTTAAAATAAAGAAACTAATGTGAATAATAGTTTGGAATTCTTCGTTTAAAACGAAAGTTCGCAACAAATATTGTTAATGGCGTTAACGACCACTTAACATTATAAACATTAAATTTCTGACAGATTTCGAATTAAAGATTTGCGCCATGGAAGTCCGTCGGCTCGCGCATGGACTCGCTCGACTCCGCTCGGGTGTACGTTCGTGGCTCCTCATTTTGCTCTCCCGAGACACAAGTGTCTGAACAGGGTCGAAACGCGCGCATAGGCACCAAGTTTTAATTTTTGAAAACGATTATTTCTTGATAAATATCAATTCTACATATTTCAAATTACTAGAAATCAGAAAAGAAATAATAATTTGTATCATTGCTTACAGCCATACGACACCCTCAAATCCATGCCTTTCAACCGAGGAAAAATTTAGCCATTCAAGCAGTGAAAATACACTCATCTTTCATTGTTTATAACTTTTTCCCTAATCAACTTTTCAACTTCCAGGAATTGTATGCGCTTTTATATACCCTTCTAAATATATTACAACCTTTGCAGTGTCAATTATTTTTATTTTTACTTTAATTAAGCCATACGTAATTAAGGTGTGCAAAAACCTCTTATTCCTTTAACTAAGTAAATTTTCACAGGCAATTACTCAAAAACACCAAAAAACACATTGCTGAAACTAATATGTTATTAAGCAAACATTATTGAACGTTTCTCAGTTGAGATCAGCTGCCCCGTTCTGCCCCTCTCAAATTTATGACCGTTTAAAGTTTACGTTAATGGTGCTTGGAAAGAGCATTATTACCTCCGGACATAATACCGAGAACGTTTACTTCTTGAAAATGTTTAATCTTCTCAACTTTCGGATTTCCGTTAATTGGGTTAAATTTTCAGTTTCTATTCAAACATATTCCTTCTTTTAATTTGCCAAATTTCATTGTTTTTCAATAAATTTAAACAAATGAAATTGAGATCTGCAGAACTGAAACATGCAATAAGTGAAATTTGACAAGCAATAACATTAAAACCTCTAAAACATCCCTTTGAAATTAAAGTATGTTATTGAATAAACATTTGTAATTAGTTTTTCGTTGACAACAACCTCCTTGGCCAGCCTCTTTCAAAATGGCGTCTATTTAAACTGTACATGACGAGGTTCAAAAGAAGCATGATTTTCATTAAGTGATCTTTGACGGGAAATTATATAAAATAAGTAAAAACACTTCCATGAAATTTATGACTATTATTAAATGGACATTTGTTAATGTGTTTTCGTTAAGAACAGCCGCCTCTGCTGGCCCCTTTTAAAATGGCGACTGTTTAAAGTTTACATGACGAGGTTTGAAAGAATGCGTCATTTTCGTTCATTAAGTCAGTTTTGATGGGCAATTACACGGAATCACCCAAAAACATTTCCATGAAATTAATAAATATTATTAATTGGACATTTGTTAATGATGTTTCGTTAACAACAGCGGTCTCGGCTGGCCTCCTTTAAAATGGCGACCGTGAAACGTTTATTTGAGGTTTGGAATAAAACATTTCCAAAACTAAATTATTTTTGCTGGGCAATTACACAACACCCAAAAACATTTCCATGAAATTAATAAATGTTATTACGTGGACATGTGTTAATGTTTTTCCGTCAACAACAGCCGCCTCGGCTGACCTCTTTTAAAATGGCAACCGTTTAAAGTTTACTTGAGGTTTGAAATAAAGCGCCATTTCCGAAAGTGGTTTTTGACGGACAATTACTCAAAAACATCTAAAAACATTTCTGTGAAATTAATAATTATTAATTGGACATTTTGATGTTTTTTTTTTGTTAACAACAACCGCCTCGGCCTGCCTGTTTTAAAATGGCGAGCGTTTATAGTTTTCATGACGAGATTTGAAAGAAAGCGCCTTATCCAAAAGTAAGTGATTTTTGACGAGCAATTATACAAAACAACTAAACACACTTTCATGAAACTAATAAATGTTATTAAATGGACATTTGGGAATACGTTTTCGTTAACAGGAGTCACCTGGCCTGCCTTTTTGAAAATGGCGAAAATTTAAACTTTACATGACGAGCTTTGAAAAAAGACCCATTTCAATTAACTAAGTGATCATCGACGAGCAATTATAAAACAACATAGAAACACACCTCTGTGAAATAAATACTTGATATTAAGTGAACAATTGAAAAAAAATTCGTCGCCAGGAATTGCCTCTCTCTCTGTGGGAGTGCAGTCAGCAGTCGAAGCGTCAGCGCTGGATCTCATGCCAGAGGTGCCATAATAAATAAATGAAAAACAATATAAATTAACTGGAATATTATTATTTCACATCTAGAATATGTTTCCTTAGATTCATACTAAAAAAGCATTTTAATGTCACTAAACAAATAGTTATTTAACTGAACATTCTATGCGCGCGTTTCGACCCCGTTCAGACCACCGTGCGACGTGAGAGACAAGTCAAAAAAATTACATTTTTCCAATTTGTGAAAAAACAAAAGAATAGAGCAATATGGCGTTTTGTCATCTCAGAAAATACATTAGGCACTATACCTACCAAGTTTAAAGAAAAAATTTGGAGCCA
Source organism: Acheta domesticus (assembly GCA_031308135.1). NCBI lineage: Eukaryota > Metazoa > Arthropoda > Insecta > Orthoptera > Gryllidae > Acheta > Acheta domesticus. Next base: position 169,058,791 of record JAHLJT010009419.1, read on the forward strand.
TTTTTGAGAAAATCTTGTTTCTGTAATTATTTAAAATTGCACGTATTGTACGCAATATTGCGCGAAAACGACTAAACTTTTCAAACAAATGTATATGACCTTAATGAAAGAACTCACTTTGGACAACAAATGTTATTTGAAAGAAAATCTCTATCTTCAATTTTGTAGTTCCAGAAAGACGCCGAAAAAATTCAAACTTTCACAATTTTCGAAAATTCAGAGTTATCCGTGAAAATCGGACCTATGCCACCCATAAGTGTATTTTACTCTATTCTACCTACCCCCCACTCCTTTGCCAACATTAGTTAAATTAAGAATAAATTGCAGCTACGGGCGTTGTTGACAAACTCTGATCATCAGATATGTTCACTCCCGTGTAATAGAAACTATTTTGCATTTAAAACCTAACTTCAAATTTGATATAAAATACCTTTAGTCTAAATAATCCAACTCCCCACTCTTCTTGCAACTAGCGAAGCGAGGGTTCAAAAAAACTTGCGGGTATGATAACCGCTATCGGCAGTCTCACACATCAGTAATACCCAGATCCGTTAAGCTTCACTAGAACGACTAATCCAAATATTGAAATATCCACAAGAGAGGCCCCAATTCTTTATGCAATTGACAAACATATCATCCCTGCCACTCTGTCAAATTCTATCAACAACTCTCCACACTGTATGGCCTCATAAGACCGGTTCGCCTACTTATTCAATCAACAAACAAAACATCACCTGTTTCTCAATACGAAATAAGAAACGTGACAGTGTATCTCTCATCATCTTCCTCTGTACCGCGAAGGTTGTGTGATGCTGAGCAAGAAAACATGGATATAGCAATTGCCTGCAGTTTGGTAGATTTCAAGAAGGAACAAGAGAAAAATGAAATTAAATGAATTGAAGACCTGCTGAAAGTTTTTACTTTTGGGGTTTATATTTGTTAGGTGCTCAGGAAAATAAATAATTCTATTATTTATTTTCCTGCAATAGATTAGTTCCGTCATTTATAATCTCTAAATTGTTGTTAGATCATGCAATCTACCAGCAGCTAGGCCTCTGGCAAAAGTTTCCACATGTAGCTGGGAAACCAATTTTTGTAAATATCTGCTGACAATAAGCTTTGAAGACAACTAGGAAAGAGGTGATGCAATTAATGCTAATGGAGCAGATGTAATGTGTTCTTTCACAATTGATGTGAAACTCATTCAAATGGGGATAAAATTGTGTGGAATTTTATTTGTTCAGTTTGGGAAAACTGAGTCTTGCCTAGAATATTCTACCTACGTTTTTAACATAGGTGTAAGATGTTGTGCATTGCCTTCATGATAGCTTTTTAATATTAAATACATTTTATTGGTGTTAAATTATCCTTAAAGAAAGCTTGCTTCATACCAATTTACCCAAAAGATGGAATATTATGCTTCGCACAAAATAGTTCATTTGTTCAATGACGACATTTCATTACAAGAATGTTTCTTTCTTTCATTTGCAGGCAAAGGATGAATATATTCATGATCTGCTCTCGAAGTATTCAGAAACAATACCAAAGTGTTGTACTAAAGAGGAAAGAAAAATGTATGCGAAATGTGAAGAGTGCAGTAAAATAGAGGTAAGTGCATAGTAAAAGTTAGTAAAGAATGTTAATATAATTGAAACATAGGCCTGTTACAATAGGAGAAAAACATAGTGTTCATTGAGCATCCAAAAAGCCATTGAATGGCATTAAAAAAAATTCTTGCCGAGTCGCTAAGTTAATTCCTATTCAAAATATTCAAACTTTGAAGTTATAAGTATTATTTAGGTTCTAGTATATCTTTTAACAGTTTCAACTTCCCCAATCTTGAAGAAATTCAATAAAAAATTAATAGAATTACCTATAATAATAAATGTAATTTAGATGTAGTTGTATAGAACCATGTTTTACTTTTAGGCAACTGGACACTCTCCAGAACCATTTCTGTGTTTTACTAGTTGGAGAGTGATACTGTTGATACTTGCCTCCTCTGTACTGAAGATTGTTCAGCAATACTTTCTCATCAAGTACTTTGCTTCTTCTGTCATTCTAACAGAAGGAAAGCTCAGAAATCAGTTGTAGAATTCCTGATTGAGAGTTCGCTGTGTATGTAATGACCAGTAATTAGTTGTGGAATTAACAAATGTTCTTGGTAAGATGTTACTAATACCTAATTCATTCTAATCCACTTGGAGAGAACAGTCATGTTTTCATTGTTTCTGTGTTACTCCAGTGGGATAATAACACTATTGAACTTTGCCTCATCTTCTGTTCTGACAGAAGAGGAGCGCATAGCTTGATTGTGGAATTCCTTATTGAGAGATCGCTGTGTATGTAATGACCAGTGATTAGTTGTGGAATTAACAAACTTTCTTAATGGAAAGTTGAGAATTTGCTGGATATAACCGAACAGTGTTTAGATGTGGTGTCTGGCGTAGTGCATGGATAAATAGCAGTCTGTATGAGAAGGTAGAATTACATACACTATCCGGAACTTCAAGGTAGCTCAATAGGATAATTTGAAAGGATCGTAGATTGCGGAATCCTTCAGGGCGACCACTCTGATTTTATCCCTTTTCTTCATTTTCCATGAATTCCATTCACCAGGGCAAAATGCCACGACCTTCGTCAGGGCCTTTTGCCTTGAGGAAGGTCGGAGAACGGCGACACCTGTGCCCGGACACTGAAGTAGCTACTGACTCCGACCACGGAAGCGTACACTCTCAAAGTTTGCAAGTGTTTTGTTCTTCTTAGCGATGAGATGCTGGTCCATCGCTTCAATTCCCTTCGTGACCTTTAACCTTAATTTCTGAGAAATGTTGGCGAATGTTGACGTTGAACACTTAAGATTAGAATGCTGCATTCTGCAGATTGTTTGCTGGTTATAGATACTGCTAGTTAGCATTGTTGTTTTTGTTGCATCTAGACTGGCTGCTAAGTTATGGTTCTGGATAGCAGTAGATGAAGTTTTTACGCCTGACAGGAAAGTTGTATGGTGCAAAGAGTTCAACAAATTATGTTCTTCTAATGATTTTTAAAATATTTTTATTATTTTTAAAATTTGTTTGGGAACATTTTTATAAATGTAATTTCGTGTTATGAAAATGTGTTTTATAATAATTATTTTAATGTCATATTCTATCTTCATTTTACGTATTAATTACATATTCTTATTGTTTTCATTACATATTAAGTATATACTATTTTGATGATTCATACTACATATTTTTCCAGTCTCAAATAATCACATGCCCTTAACCCTATTTCTTTAATACACATATAACACAAAGGAAAAACACAAAATTTTGTTAAACTGTGCTTTTCTGATATACTGTAGTGTATACATAATTCAACATTTGAGCATTGTCCCACTGTGTGCAGTGTGTCAAATAGTCTTAACAACAGTGTGTGAAATGTACTAGTAGTAGTGGTTCTAGAATCTAAATCATTCTAGATTCTAAATCATTTTCAACTTTTGCTATTTTCGAACGTTCCAGGATTTCAACAAAAATGCGACTTATGTCACTTCTTTAAGCATCTTTTGCTTTAACAGAGGAAATGTTAAAAAAGTTTGTACCTTTGTAAAGTACACCCTAAAATCAAAATGTCCATTTCAAATTGGAGGATCCTCCTGTGATTGATCGAGGAATATCAGTTTTGGTGAAAATCCTGCTTGCAGTTTATCGGCTAGCTTCGTTGGCCGATGGACAGACTGGTTGATAGACGTTTCCCCGTCAATCAATTTTTTAGTAACAACGATCCACCAAATGCCGGTTATTATTCCACGTTCTGGGGGAAGTAATTTCCTGTTTACAGGAATAAAATTTATCTACTTTTTTTCTTTACTAGGACCCGACAATAAGTTTTTCTGTCGAAAAATAGCCTTTTCCCTCGCCCGTTACAATACTTCCTCTGTCACTATACTTCCTTTGAGCAGTATGCGAGAAAAGAAACAAAATAAAAATATTATTTTGAAATTCGCAGGGCTTAGAGATTGGCCAGATCAATATGCTAGAATAAATATGCCTGTAATCAATATTGTACCTCAGCTTCTGAGTCAATGATGCCTGTTAGGTTTTTCGTGAGTGTCCCAAATCCTTTGAGTGCATACTGAAATGGTCCCTTGATTTGCTTCGTAAATGGAGCAAGTGGACAAATGAACAGTGGACATAAATGTAACTTCACTATCCATGCAGGTTTTCTAGTGTCCGATGGGAAAAGTTATTAAATTTATCGTTCTCATGATCTCGCGGCAGTAACTAGATTCCTGCACGAAGGTATTATGAGGGATTAAAGCTGATGTATAATTTTTATGGGACATTTTTTAAATCTTTGCTATCCACTTGGAGTCAACAAGGGTGTTATTGTCACCATTCTGTGTTAACCAGGTGGGATAATAACATTGTTGGACTCTGCTTCTTCTGCTGTTCTGGCAGAAGAAGACCACAGAGCTCGACAATGGAATTCCTAATAGAGAGTATTGCTGGATGTAGTGTCCAGTGATTAGTTGTGGAATTAACAGATGTAATGAAATGCAGCTTTTAGTGCAAATAAATCTTTGCTATCCACTTGGAGTCAACAAGGGTGTTATTGTCACCATTCTGTGTTAACCAGGTGGGATAATAATATTGTTGGACTCTGCTTCTTCTGCTGTTCTGGCAGAAGAAGACCACAGAGCTCGACAATGGAATTCCTAATAGAGAGTATTGCTGGATGTAGTGTCCAGTGATTAGTTGTGGAATTAACAGATGTAATGAAATGCAGCTTTTAGTGCAAATAAATCTTTGCTATCCACTTGGAGTCAACAAGGGTGTTATTGTCACCATTCTGTGTTAACCAGGTGGGATAATAATATTGTTGGACTCTTGCTTCTTCTGCTGTTCTGGCAGAAGAAGGACCACAGAGCTCAGACAATGGAATTTCCTAATAGAGAGTATTGCTGGATGTAGTGTCCAGTGATTAGTTGTGGAATTGACAGATGTAATGAAATGCAGCTTTTAGTGCAAATAAATCTTTGCTATCCACTTGGAGTCAACAAGGGTGTTATTGTCACCATTCTGTGTTAACCAGGTGGGATAATAATATTGTTGGACTCTGCTTCTTCTGCTGTTCTGTCAGAAGAAGACCACAGAGCTCGACAATGGAATTCCTAATAGAGAGTATTGCTGGATGTAGTGTCCAGTGATTAGTTGTGGAATTAACAGATGTAATGAAATGCAGCTTTTAGTGCAAATAAATCTTTGCTATCCACTTGGAGTCAACAAGGGTGTTATTGTCACCATTCTGTGTTAACCAGGTGGGATAATAATATTGTTGGACTCTGCTTCTTCTGCTGTTCTGGCAGAAGAAGACCACAGAGCTCGACAATGGAATTCCTAATAGAGAGTATTGCTGGATGTTGTATCCAGTGATTAGTTGTGGAATTAACAGATGTAATGAAATGCAGCTTTTAGTGCAAATAAATCTTTGCTATCCACTTGGAGTCAACAAGGGTGTTATTGTCACCATTCTGTGTTAACCAGGTGGGATAATAATATTGTTGGACTCTGCTTCTTTGCTGTTCTGGCAGAAGAAGACCACAGAGCTCGACAATGGAATTCCTAATAGAGAGTATTGCTGGATGTTGTGTCCAGTGATTAGTTGTGGAATTAACAGATGTAATGAAATGCAGCTTTTAGTGCAAATAAATCTTTGCTATCCACTTGGAGTCAACAAGGGTGTTATTGTCACCATTCTGTGTTAACCAGATGGGATAATAATATTGTTGGACTCTGCTTCTTCTGCTGTTCTGGCAGAAGAAGACCACAGAGCTCGACAATGGAATTCCTAATAGAGAGTATTGCTGGATGTTGTGTCCAGTGATTAGTTGTGGAATTAACAGATGTAATGAAATGCAGCTTTTAGTGCAAATAAATCTTTGCTATCCACTTGGAGTCAACAAGGGTGTTATTGTCACCATTCTGTGTTAACCAGGTGGGATAATAATATTGTTGGACTCTGCTTCTTCTGCTGTTCTGGCAGAAGAAGACCACAGAGCTCGACAATGGAATTCCTAATAGAGAGTATTGCTGGATGTAGTGTCCAGTGATTAGTTGTGGAATTAACAGATGTAATGAAATGCAGCTTTTAGTGCAAATAAATCTTTGCTATCCACTTGGAGTCAACAAGGGTGTTATTGTCACCATTCTGTGTTAACCAGGTGGGATAATAACATTGTTGGACTTTGCTTCTTCTGCTGTTCTGGCAGAAGAAGACCACAGAGCTCGACAATGGAATTCCTAATAGAGAGTATTACTGGATGTTCAGTGTCCAGTGATTAGTTGAGGAATTAACAGGTTTAATAAATTGTAGCATTTATTTATTTTATTTATTTATTTACAAGAATAAATCCAGCAGGTAGAACCCATTACAGGATATTTGTACATTAATTAATGGTGACGGCATTCACATATCGCATAACTTTTTTACATAGTGTCTCAACTGGATCAGCTAATGAGTCTGTCACCAGCATACCAAGGAGACATTCATTCAAGGGATTAATACCTTGGAACAACTTAGACGTTTGCATAAATCTGTTGTTGGTAATTTAACAGAATACTCACTCAACTTATCCACGATATAGTCAATGGTAATATACATTCTTCGACCAATATGATCTGCACAATATTTGTCAGTAATTGTGTGTGTAATAAAATTGTGTGTAAACATTACTAAAGAATTCTGCAAAAAAGTTAACAATAGTCGCCGGATCAGAAGAATGACAATTATTATAACTAAGTGAAGGTGGGATTCGCCTAGATCTAGATTTATTAATGCTCAAGGACCAAAATTTTTGCGGATTATTCTTCAAATACATTTCATTTTGCTCATTAAACTCTTCAAATTTAGTCTTAATCTGACGCTTAATTAAATTACCAAGAGCCCTAATCTTGACCTTAAGATCATTGAGATGAACAATTCTATATCTTTGCAATAATGTCTTTTTCAAATAATTCATATGAATTATGTCCCTGGTATACCATTGCGGATATTTGCTCATATTATTTTTCAAAATTGGAGCATTAATATCAATAATATCATTTTATATACGAGAAAATTTCTTCACAAGTAAATAAAGATCATTGATACCTTCAAATTCATAGACCCAGTTAATATCAAAAAGTTGCCGAATAATCTCATCATAATTAGCCTTATAATAATTACATCTATTGGAATTGGTTAACGGAGTAAATATAAATCTGTTCGAAACATGAAGACAAATCAAATTTAAGAGGCGGATGATAGTCGTCAACCACATAAATAGGATGTGTGACATCTATTAATTCACAACAAAAATTACTAAAAATTAAGTCCAACATCCTATTGTTTACATTCAAAATTTTATTGTATTGACATAAATTGAAAAAGCTCATCAGTCTAAAAGTGAACACGTCTTTTTGCACTCCAACCACATACCATATTGTGTTGTATTACTCCCTTCAAGAGGAAGATATTATGAAAGATTATGCAGGCAAGCACACATTACATGAAGTGAGTAACGAAAATGGCAATATGCTAGGGCAATTTGCAATAAGAAATAACATGAAAATTAAAAGCACATGTTTCCCACATAAAAGAATACATTTGGGAACGTGGAGATCGCCAGACACAGAAACAGTTAATCAAATTGACCATGTACTAGTCAATGGAAGATATTCATCATCCATTATTGATGTTCGAAGTTATAGAAGCCCAAATTGTGACTCTGATCATTACCTAGTGAAAGCAGTAGTAAGAGAAAAACTATTGAAAATTAAAGACCAGGAAAAGATTATTACAAAACAATTGGAAATAAACGAATTTCAGAAAGAAGAAGTAAGGTGGAGGTATCAACAAGAGATAAAGGAACATCTGGAGCAACAAACCGAAAAAGATGATATAGAGGAGGAATGGAGAAGAATAGAAGAGATAATAAAAACAGCTGCAAATAACCGATTAAAAGAGAAAAGATGGACGAGGAACAACTGGTTTGATGAAGATTGCAGATTGCAGAAAAAATTACATATGATATAATAACAAATAATCTAGGTTACAGTGACCACGATGCACAAATTCTTACATTTACTAAGAACATAAACACTGACACAATAAATAATACTTACATTGTGCAGAGCATTCACTAAAGTTAATATAAAATTATTTACGGACTACTTGATGAGGGAATCATGGGACGCAGTTTATAACGCTGCTAAAAATAAATGAAAAATATAATTTATTTTTCTCCAAGCTTTCAATTCGTTTTATTGCGTGCTTTCCTCTTAAAAAGAGAAAATTAAACATTTCAAGCAAAAGTAATACTTGGATCACACAAGGAATTAGAACATCGTGTAAAAACAAACGTACGCTTTACTTTATTTCTAAACATCATAATGTATCACCCGGTTTCCATACATATTTCCGAGAATACAAAAGAATTTTAAAGAAAGTAATATTTCAGACAAAAATAATGAAAAATAGTCGGGACATTTTGAGCGCTAGTAACAAAACTAATGCAATGTGGGATATCGTAAGAAATACAACCACATCTCGATACCTTGTAGAAAATGTTATTATAAAGGATAATGAAAGAGAAATGAGTAATCAGGAAAAAGTTGCCAATCTCTTCAACAGACACTTTTCTATAATTGCGTCTGATCTCACAAAGGGACTAAAACCACAAAATTCAACATGTTACACTTCCCAAAAAATTTCCGATACGATGTTTATTTCCGAAACTTCTCCCAACGAAAATCCTCAGAATAGTTAGTAAACTAAAAAAAATAAATATTCATCTGGTTTAGATGAATTTCCGGATTGTGTATTAAAATCTTGTGCACCTGTCTTTATACATCCGTTAACTCACATTTTCAATGCTTATGTACAGGAATATTTCCAGATATTTTCAAAACAGCAAAAATTAAGCCACTTTTTAAAAAAGGGAACAAAAATGATATTCAAAATTACCGGCCAATTTCTCTTATGTCAATTTTCTCAAAAATATTGGAGACGCTTTTCTACTTACGAATGGAAACTTTTCTCAGGAAAAACAGCGTTTTCAGACTCACAACACGGTTTTAGGAAATCAAAATCTACGGAAACTGCCATTTCTTCACAAAGATGTTGCTTCATCAATAGACCAAAATGAAGTACCCATCGGAATATTCTTAGATCTTTCGAAAGCTTTTGACGTTATTGACCATAACATCTTGATCTCAAAATTACCTTCGTATGGAATTCGTGGTATTGCCCTAGATTGGATAACTTCATACCTTAAACATCGGACTCAAAGGGTAGAAATACCATACTGGCAGGAAAGGACATTACATATTTCCAATTCTTTGCCAATTGAGCATGGGGTCCCGCAAGGTTCGATCTTAGGTCCTGTTCTCTTTCTGTTATATGTAAACGATATGCCCTCGTCGATTAAAAATGGAAGAACGGTTGTGTTTGCTGATGACACGAATGTTCTTTGCAAAAAAGAAGCAGTAAATAGGACGATTTCAGAAGTTTCAAATTGGTTTAGTAATAACAAATTAATTGTTAACGAAAGAAAAACTGTTTCAATGCATTATTGCATTTCAAATCGGAAATCGTATGTTCCATTGAAAACGAACAATATGCAATTAGCTGATATTGAGGGAACAAAATTTTTAGGTCTTTCAATTCAATCAAACCTCAAATGGAATGTACATATAACAGAATTAAACACTAAATTAAGTTCATTATGTTACGCATTCAGAATTCTTTCAAATTCTGTCAGCCTTCATGCAACTGGCATTTATTTTGCAAATGTACATTCCCGCCTGAGATATGGCATTAATATTCTGGGGAAGCTCATCCTGTAGTATTCAGACCTTCAGATTGCTGAAGAAAATTATTCGAATAATGAAAAAATGCCTTCCACGTGATCCCCGCAAGCCTCTTTTCATTGAGCTGGGAATCCTACCATTGCCTTGTCTATTTATTTACGAATCTGTGATTTTTGTCAAAAATGACCTACTTAACGGAGGGAACATATTTTCATGCAATATTGATATTTATAATTACAACACACGCCGTAGAAATCGCGTGCATCAAGTGTCAGTATCAACAGCTCAGTACAAGAAATCAACATACAATACATGTACGTTACTTTACAACGCATTGCCAGATGACATAAAACAATTAAAGTCGGTACACAAATTTAAGTTAAAAGTAAAATCTTTTCTGCTGCAAAACTGTTTCTATACAATTAGAGACTATACTGATCGTGAAAAAGAAAAATAACGTTTAATGTAACAAAACAAAGATATATAATGAATTAGTTTACGTTTGTATTGTATAAATTTTAAAAAAATATTTAATACGCCTGTAACAAGTAATGTACTTCAGCTTCCGGGTCAATGACCCCCATCTCGATCAGGTTTTTGTCCAGTTTCTCTGATCCATTGAGCAAATGCTGAGATGCCCCCTTGTTTTGCTTCTGGACGTAAATGTAGCTTCACTGTGCGCACGTTTTGTTGAGCACTCCTTTTGCTTGTAGTTCATTTACCGTTGAAATTGATTTTCTATAACTCGGGAACAAACATTTTTCAAATATTTTTATTTTTCTAAAATTATTTTCTAAATTCATTTTTTCGTGGCTTATTATTATTATTATTATTATTATTATTATTATTATTATTATTATTATTATTATTCTGGTCCTCAAAATATGTGCGCAGGTAAATCTCGTTCCCCACACGTCATATAGTTTTTTTTTTTTGACAAATAAATAAACACCGTGATATTTAAAACACCACGTCCATCTCAAGTATCTCTCTCCACAAAAGTGAGTGGCATGTCGGCTGCAAACGTATAGCAATGCAACAATTAAAGAAAAGACTATAAACTGTTCGGAATGTTTTTTTGATGAGTGATATCTTGGTTAGGCCGAAAACTTATTGGAACCGCCTATGTACATTGAAATTAATTCACGTTCAAGTTTTAGTGGTAATAAAGTGAAAATGCACACGAGTCCCAGAAACTTTTAATCCTTACAAAAATGAAATACGATAGTTCTTTATGCGGTTAGTGTTAGCAAAGGACATTTTACAGGGTGGCCAGCGAACCTGGAATCCTTGAAAACCGGGAAAAAACCGGGAATTTGATAAAGCCTTGAGAAACCGGGAAAAAACCGGGGATTTGATTTGAAAACCGGGATTTTTTGTTTTTTCTGATTTTTCGCCAAGTTTTAGCTCGAATTTACATACGTCATCGCATTCAGTAATGTACATGACTCAACTCGATACACGATATTGGCGAGAGTTAAAATCGTAGTATGTATGAAAAATTACATAGATTACGCCGCTTTAGAATTGCGAAGTCCTTGACTCACGAGTCATACGACTTCAAACGCCCGCGTGTGTAGGCGCAACGAGTAGAGTAATGTAGCACCATTGAGCCCTTCTGTGGTTGTGTGAAGCATGAGCACGGACGAGATGTTCGTGGAACACATGTCTCAGAGAGAACCCAATCATTGAGTTTCAGTTAGTGTTTCGCCGTGACATCGGTGGCGATCGTCCATGTTATCTACATGATATACAAAGAGATTTTTACCTTTTTTCGTAGAAGATCGCAGGAGAATCCATGTTTGCTTATACCGAGTAACCGCATTGACATGGGGCACGAAGAAAATAAACATGTGGAGCTCTTGACGGGGTTGATCGCCAGAATACACTAGTACGCCCTATTCTCAGCCCACGATTTGGGGAGACACTATGTTAGCAGTCTACGGTACGCCGATTTCTCCAACCTTTGTCAAATCTGGCTTGACTATCTTCATGTCAATAAACGTCAAATATTTCACGCCTCGTTACATTTTCCCGACACTTTTGGATAGAAATGACGCTCCGTCAGCTTCGTCAAGGAAGGTATGTTGATTTATCTTCCTCACAAAGAGGTTAGCTACAGTTTCACAATGCAATTCTGCATTGGTTGCTGAATACTGATGACTACAGTCCGGAAGTTCAGGCATTTACTTTACCTAGGCAGGCAAAAAAAACCATTTATTTTTACTAAAATAGGCATTCAAAAAAGCTAAAGAAGGGAATCAAACGAAAACTCATCACAGGAAAAGAATGATTGTAAAAAAAATAATTTGGAGGCCTACAAAAAATTTGACGCTGTTTTTGAGAAAATTTTAAAAATGTCCCGTGGGCTGCGTTGAATGTAACCCAAAAATTAAAGAATGTTATAAAAAATCGCAGAGCTTCGGCTGAGACCAGTTCGACTAGGAAGCATTCCGCTTTGAACCTGCTCATAGTTTAGGCGCCACTGTTGTTCACAGACGACAGACGGAGGGACGTTTTGAAAACAAAACAATACTTTTTCGGTATGCACTCACTGTTCGTGAAATTTGACTACATAACATGTTAGAAAGAGTTATGTACTACATATCAGAATAGGATATATCCCCTTTTTCTGAATCAAAGCGCTACTACGGATTTTTCTGTCAAGAAACGGCAATTTTTTTGCGCAGCATTACATAACTTTTTCTATACTACGTATTTTACTCCGTTAATACGTACGTATACGAGAAAGTAAAAATATTTTTTTCTAAATTTCTGGTCTCTACTGATGACGTATGGTCTACCATTTTTTCAAGTACGTTGGCCGTTTTTTCACATTTAAGAAGAAAGCCGTATACCATTGAGAATTTGCTGACAAATAAGTATGTGTAGTGGAACTTTTGAGTATTTATGTTATTAAGCAGCAGGTGAATAAATGTTGCAGCTGGTGATAAAAGCAGGTGATTAAATGAGCTGTATCCATATGAACTGTGTTAAGCACAAAAAACTAAATTCCTGTTTGGAAATAATTCGGAACAATCGAAACTTAATTTAAATTGGTGTGAAAAGCATTACGATCCTAAATACTATTACTAAAAATATTTTTAAAATTTTTGTATTGCAAAATCGATTAGGTATGTTGTCTTCAAAATTCCAAAAAAATAAGATTCCTGGAATGTTTCAAGTAAATGTGAAGATTTATTAATTCCGAAAATCCAAAACCTTTATTGAAAATGGAAATCTTACAATGTTATTAAGTGCTCTTTTCCTATTCCCGTGTAATTAATCAAAAGAAAATTATCATTCTTTTAGTAATCTTGAAAATGGAATATGGACGACAGAAAATACCCACTTATCATCATTAGGACTGTTTAGTAATGTCGACAGCGAAATGTCCATTTTGAAAAAATATTCCTACTTCCGTGTTAAAAACTAATATTATTCGCTGTAGAATCGACTTTTTTCCAAAACCGATGTAAGGAATACGATACCTCAAGCCCTCCGTTGACATCAGTCCAGAGATAGATTTTCCGGCTGAAAAAGTAGTTTCTTTAACATTTAGAGCGGAGTCTGAATATTAATCAATAACATATAATTCCTAGAAAAACAAAATATCAGAATTTTATTTAAAACTCGTTTTTGTACAAAATTGTACACTCTACTCCTCGGTTGCGGGGGAAAGGTGCGCGAGAATCATAGTTTGGTTCAGTAACGAACAGAAAACTAGTTGCGCTAAAACAGCACGTACTTTCACGCAAAATTACGGGAAAAGTACTCAAATTTTCGAAATCTTTGATATGACCTTATTTCAAAATCTATCTTTAAGGAACAGATTTCCTTAAGGAAAAAATATCTTCATAAATGTAGGCCTAGTTGTAGAAAGACGCCGAAAAAAAATATACATTTTTGCAAGTTTCAAAAACTCGGGGTTTTCAATGAACATGAGACCTGCACCATTCTCTTAAACGTTCTTCACACTGTCCAACAACAAAATTTAATCAAAAACGATGGAGCCACGTTTTCGAAAATTCTGAAAATGCCCCAGGTAAAGTGTAAATGTTAAGTACTTCCCCCAAAAAAAATTAAATATCGGATTGAAGTTCAAAGGGGCCCTACATCAGCCAGATCGGTTGAGAAATATCAATTTTGGAGCAAGTTGGCTGAATGGTTTAGCCACTAACGTTGTTCACGGACAGACAGACGTGATGTCGTCATTCAATTTTTCGGTATGAAGGACCCAAAAAACATGGATACTGACTATACCAAGTGTTAGAGGAATTTTTTCCTAAATTTAGCGACTGGATTTATCCAGGGCCCTATAGTAAGAGTTTTTCTGCCGCAAAATCGCCGTTTTTTCCGCGCAGCATTACATAATTTTCTCTGTACAATGTAAGCGGTAGCGAGAAAGTAAAAACAAGTGCGAAACAGAACCTGGAAAATTGAGCATCTCAAACCTGGAAAACCGGGAAAAAACCTTGAATTTCAAAAAGCCAGATTGCTGGTCACCCTGTTTTATGTTGACTTGCAATGTTGGATAGTTTCTTGCGTGAGGTACAATAAATAAAAGAAAGCACTATTTTCTTAACTTACATTTTGTATTGCAGATAATGCGACATTTCTTAAAATGAAATAGAGTTCCTTATGAACATGAGTTTATTCTTTTGCTTTGCAAATAAACCTCATTTTGGATTCATGGCATACCGTTCAAAAATGCAGGTTCACTCTGGTTGCTTATTATTCACGATCTTCTTAGTTATCTGAACAACAAAGTACTTCGCCAGTCGTTGCTAGGAAGTGAAGGACCGTTTGGTCTGTAGCTGGGGTACAGTCTTCCTATTTTTGGTGGGCATAAAAGGTTTACTAAAAGTTTCTGTAAAACGTTTGAATGAAATTGAAGTCCGAAGAGGTCCAAATTTTTAATTAGTAGTTTTCATTGAAGAGGTACCTTGAAATCGAGTAAAAATGTCTCTAACAGGTACCAGTAAAACTGTTTGTAATCCGTTGAAAGATGTTGGTGTAAAACTTCGTGTAGGTAAGTAGTAAGTTAACAAATATAATGTATAACTGATAATACCTTGAAAGAATTATTACTTGGGTATCATGCTACGACTTTTCTGAATTGAAAAGAATGGGCTCTAGAAGTCATTGTTTTTGGAGAGAGGGATGTTAAACTTACGTCTCCACAATGCATCTTAATAGCTGATACGTTTAGTTGATTTCAATTTCCCCTTCATACTATATACTTTTTTTTTTATTCTGGCCCTCAAGAAAATGTGCGCAGGTAAATCTCTTTCCCCACACGTCATATACAGTTTTTGCTTTTTTTGACAAATCTGAAAAATGATTTATAATACTACTCAAATCTAAGCTATTTACACTTATTAAAGGATCAAGGACACCACCGCCCCTACGCTCAACCCTATCAGACCTAAAAACCTGGAATAACGCAGTATCAATAAACTCCAAAGAATTATCATAGGATTTCAGCCAGGTTTCAGTTTTAAAAATACAATTATTTTCAGATAAATCCGACGAAAACAAATCAGAAAGCTTATTAACAGTGCTTCGCGCATTGTGGAATATGAAGTAAGTGTTGCAATCACTTTCTTCGAGGGTTCGATAGGTGAGGGGGCACCAACGGCATCGATGACTTCACTTTCAGAAGGCACGGTACGTTCCCAACAAAACGAACTTTCCAGTTCAACTGCTCTGGAGGAGGTTTGGCACGAAGCTCTGCTCTCAGTTGATTGACTTGTTAGCTGTCGAGGGGTCCGGTCGCGTGTCACACTCAAGGTAAATAATTCTGAATAAGTTGTCCCGTCCCTCCAACACTTCCAGAACGTCCTCTGGAAGAGAAGGCAGTCCTCATGACAAGCAAAAACAATCTTAAGAGGCCTTGTTTTAATTGAATTAGATCCTATAAAAGATCTAAATCTGAATATTTTCAAGTTTGATGTAGGTCAGTAGATGTTTGACCATTTCTTCATCATAAGTTTTCGACTGAACCTGTGTTTCATCAATTTTGTCTCGAATACCAAATAAAAGCGGGTTGTTTTGACGTACATTACGTTCCGAAACCTCTTTAAGAACGATATCTTCCATACCTGCCATGTCTCTCTTCACCTCAGCAATATCATTTTTATTGGTGGTAGACACAGCAGAAATCGATGTCAGTTGTTAATCATACTCTGTCAGTTTATCGGTCGATATAGCAGTTCGCAATGTTGCCACTTCAGCAGATCTGTTTTGAGATCACCTAATTTTTTATTCATCTCAGAGGTTAGGTTACTGGTAGCATCAAGGACTTTTGCAATATTGGCACTTGAGGACGCCATCATCTCAACCTCCATATCCTCACTATGACAGAACAATCCGAAGAGTAAGACAAAATACTTCTGTACGAACAACTCCTGTGATATACACGTGAGCATTTCGGACAATTTATTGCGTTAGAGAGTTTTGCAAAACCTTTACAATAGTCGCACCTGTCCGAACCACCAAAATCACGGGACATCACCCATGGATAAACACAAAATTACACCTCTTTTAAATAAATAAAAAAACAACTAAGAGAAAAAAATATAGAGTTTAATCAAGCATGAGCAAAGCACGAGACTTGTTACCAGCATGCCGCCATGACACTGACAGCATTTAATGCAATAGATCTTTGCTATCCACTTGGAGTCAACAGGGGTGTTATTGTCACCATTCTGTGTTAACCATGTGGGATAATAATATTGTTGAACTCTGCTTCTTCTGCTGTTCTGGCAGAAGAAGACCACAGAGCTCGACAATGGAATTCCTAATAGTATTGCTGGATGTAGTGTCCAGTGATTAGTTGTGGAATTAACAGATGTAATGAATTCAGCTTTTAATGCAAATAAATCTTTGTTTGGGTTCGGTTTTAAGTAGCAATCCGCTTGCGTGCTCTGCCAATTGCCACACGATCCGCCCTCCGTAAAGAGTAGCGCGAAATCTGAAGGTTTGCTGATACTGTGGCACTATATTACGTGCCAGGTAGCACAATGATAACCATGTATTTAATTTTTTTCAAATAACAAAAGTTCATTTATTCAACCAACGTTATTTCAAACTTATTGTTTAATTTGCCTGAATTTTCTATGGTCATGACCTCTGATATTTAAAACAAAATGGTACCCTGAGCTCTCTTGGCGTTGTGGGATGTCGCCCCGAAGAAATCAATCCAGATGATCCTCCGCGCGACGTCTTCGTTCTAATCGCCGACCGGGACCTAGTACCTCTGCTTCTGTCTTGAAAATCCTAGGGCGTTTTCCTCTTATCACTTATAACTGACATCTAAATGACTGTCCCTACTCTGCGTCCCTGATGGTCGCCTACTCGCGAACTGTGTACGATCGAACAAAAAAAATTAACAATGTCTGCTGTGTTAAGGATTGTACTACTTTCTGTGGTTTCTTCCCTTCTCCGAATTAACAAAATGTTCTGGTATTCGCATCATCGTAAGTATCGAAAGTTCTCAGTCGTATTGACAACGGCATATGAATTGAGCCTCGCCGTGACTCTGCGTACTGTCCTTGGAATTCCATGTCGCCGTTTACAATGTAATAAGTGTTCCGTCGGTCGATTTAAATTCTGCCCGAATAATATTTAAATTTCTTCCGAGTATGCAATAGGTCTATTTAACCACTGCACCCGAGTCCACTACGACACTGTGGAATACCTATAATTCACAATGACTTCCCCCGTTACTCATGAGAGATCCGCACCCTTCGCTGTCTAGCAGATGAAAAAGAGTGATGTTCTATCCGTCACTTCATAGGTGGAAGTTATTTGCCAATTGTTTTACTTCCCCGTGATTCCTAACTCTTCCGGTTTGCGACTTATCCGCGACATCCCCTCAAATGAGTTCACAACACGTGTCGACCACTGGTTCCCTTTCTTAACGTATCAAATTGTTTTATTTACCCTCCCTGCACCATAGCAACCCCCCTAGCAACCGCGAACTCTCAATCCGGTAACAAATATTCGGGCCTGTATTGTACTTCCTGCTTGTATGACACCATAACACCCCCCCCCCCAGTAAGCGCATACACATCACATTTCAAGCTTCTCCCAGCATTTCCCGTCAACTGTTTCACTACGCCATGTTTTATACTGTCACAGTATAGGGAAAGTTATGTAATGCTGCGCGAAAAAACTGCGGGTTTTCGGCAGAAAAACTCGTATTACAGAGTCTTGGTGCCGAAAAAGTAGATAAATCCAGTTGCAAAATTAAGAAAAGAAACCTCTTAACACGTGGTGCAGCCAGAATTCGTTTAGTGAGTCATTGATTCCGAAAAAACAATTGAAAGCAAACAGATTGTCCATCTGTCTGTGCACAACGCTACCTACTAAACCATTCAGTCGATGTTTTCCAAAATTGATACTCCTCGATTGATCTGGCTGAATTCGTGGCCCCTTGAATTTGGAACCGATATTTTAATTTTGGGGGGTACTGTACATGATACCCAACTTTCAAAATTTTTGAAAAACTGCTCCAAATTTCATTTTCAAATTTCTTGTAAGAGTAGAGTGAAATACACTTCTTAAGGTGGCAAATTTTCACGGTTAACTCTGAATTTTTGGAAATAGCGAAAGTTTGAAATTTATTTGGCGTCTTCCTCCAAGTACAAAATTGCAGATAGAGATTTTTCCTTCAAATACATTTTTTTCTTCACAGCGAGTTCTTTCTTTAAGGTCATGTACATTTTTTTGAAAATTTTAGTAGTTTTCATGCAATATGTGCAATTTTAAAAAATTACAAAAACAAGATTTTTTTAAAAAACTGCTCCAACTTTCTCTTTAAACTTTTTGTAGGGATTGTGCTACGTGTACTCTATGAATGACATAAATGCCATATTGCTTTATCCTTTTGATTTTACAAAAATTACAAAAATATAATTTTTTGACTAGTCTTGCACGTTAATATTTACATTAGTAGCAATTTTTTCACATTATTATATTTACTAGTACATGTGCTTTAAATAATGTCAAGTAAAGTTTCTTGAGAGCTCAACTGTTTTCTGTGAAAACTAGCTGAAAATTCGTATTTTCAGAAACTTTCAAACGCAGTTTTCTCATAAATGGCTCCAAATTTTTTCTTCAAACTTTTGGGTCAGATAGTGCTAATTGCACTCTGTAATATGACAGTTTATTTTGAGGTATTATTTTTATGTTTTTTTCAAAAATTATACAAATGTAATTTTTTTGAAAGATCTCTCACATCTTTAATATGCTCATTACCAGCAATTTGTACATTATATTTGTGAGTGTAAGTACTTCAAATGATTTCAAATGAAATTTTCTGTGAAAAAGATCTTCAAATTTTGCATTTTTAGTTGCGATTTGAACACCATTTCTTAAAATGGCTATCAATTTTCAAAGAAAGGAAGCCATTTAGGATGAGGTTTTAGTGTTCTTTCATATTCTTAAATTAATATTTCTGTTCTACCATTAAGAAACCGAATAATTAAGAAAATGTCAAAAAAGTGTAGTTATGGTGACAATCGATGGCAGCAATTTTCTCAATGAAATGTATTTATCAAAAGTAAGTTTTCAAATAAGGTAATGCTTAATTTTTTGGAAATGCGAGTAGTTTTTGTGTAACTTCTTTACACACATAATAGACTTTTACAAATTTACTGCACTTCAGACAGCTGGGTGCGTCGTAAATTAGAAGTTGCAATTTTGTATATTATTTCTTTGTTTCATAATTCAACCTTTTATTATACTTTTACACATTAATCTTTTAGAAATTATTTGTTTTGAAATATTTGAAATAAAAATTACTAGCTCTTTGAGTATTGACAATGCAGGGAATGCAACAATGGAATTCTGTTTCGCAGTTGCGAATTTTTGTGAATTATCTGTCATTGTTGTGACTTGATATAGCTGTTTGCAAAGGAGTTATAATTGTCTTTATGTTGATATTTGGATGAAAATATTTAGTTTTTGCACCAAATGCTGTACCATTTGTAATGAATAGAGTATTTTTGCATGGTTTTAGAATAGTCTCCTCTAATCATGTCCCTACGAAGTGCATTTCTGTATTGCCTGGAGTATCAGATTTCTTTTTTCAATACAAGTTTAGAAAACTTTTGTATTATATTTTTATGCAGTTGTAGAATTCACATAGTTTTGACAGCACTGCAATGGAAACAGGGAGTTGTTCACTTTTTGGTTGAATTGGATAATAATAGCTAAGATGTTAGTAGCGCAGAAAGTGCAATATTTCAATCCTATGTAGCTGTTTCCAATAACACAGGAAAGTATGTGCTGTTATAACACCACTAATTTTCTTCTTTTTTAATACCGAGGAAAAGGATGACAACTTGCAATTGAAAATGGTCATTTTGTCCTGCAATGCAATGACTTTTATATGTTCAACACGTACTATTAGTATTGTTCGTTAAAAAAATATTGTATTTATTAATAGTTGACATCTGTCATTTTGTCTAGTCATTATTATTGTAAACATTTCTGAGAGAAAAAGAGTTTTTTTATATATGATAAATTTTCAAAATTTTCACTCTTGTCCATTTTGAGGTTTAAAATGATCTTAGTTTTGTTTGTGAAGTATCCCGCTTGAGAATGGAATTATAACATTCCAAAATTTATATTCATAGATGTTTTATAATTATTATTTATTTATTAAATGTATTTGCATTGGGTGATGTTACCCTAGATTTGATTCCTGGTCAGGCAATTACAGTGTCCCTTGTTTTTTGTTATGTCCCAGTATTTGTTGCTGTGTGATGAGAAAACTCACTTCTCTGATTGAGAAGACCAGAATATGCCATAGGGGATGTCTTCCTGTCAAGTATACATACTCCTTAACCCATGGCCGCAAAGCTGGGAAGCCGCTGGTAGGCCATGATCTGTAAGTGGGCTGTCATGCCAAGTACAGACAGACAGATTTGCGTTGCGTGCACATGTCTCATTTTAAAGAAAAGTAACTTTTTAACATCTAGGACGTAGTGTATGCTGATATAATTAAATTTATTTGATTTTTTGGTTCTTTTACATCAATATGCTGACTTGAAATAATTTTTAATCAATTCAAAGGAGATTTTTGTCTAGAAAAAATGATCTGATTATCATAATGGTAATACCGATAAATTGGGTTAGTAGAGAGGTTGCCTACATTAATTGATTTTCTTGATTAGTTAGCCAGATGTTGCTTATTTGCTGTTATTGAGAAGTGTCCATTGGATAGTGCTAATTCGTCTTACTGTTGGCTTGGAACGAGAATGGTATCGCCTCTTTGTGTACTTGATCTAAAAAAAACAGTTGCTAATTCTCCTTGTATGCTATTTATTTATTTTACTGTACTAACATTATGAGAGACTGTATTTTTATGTTTTTGTAATTAGCTGCCACCAGGTTATACCCAATTGCAGTTTAAATAAATTCATTCATTCAACATTATTTAGTATAGGAATGTTTGCATGTTATTTTTAGTTTGAGAACATTATTTTATTTCTTACAGCTGCTGTGTTGGAGCAACGGAAGTTTTTATGAACATCTGCTGGTGTAGAAGCTGTGAAATTCAGGAGAAAAGACTAAAAACTGTACTTCTGTGGAGATGCAGCCTGTAACTGGTAAAGATTAAGTTTGCCTAGTAAAATATCTTACATATGAAAATTTCTTAACTCTTAGTTAGTCTTAACTTAAGTTAAAATTGTGTTAATAATTTATAAATGAAGACTGAGCATCAACAAAATTTATTCATGAATAATACAAAATGAAGTAACTAGGTAAGTCATTTATTTACTTATTTATTTATTTATTTACTTGATGAACATGAAGGGAAATTACCTATGAAATGAACTGATGAACATGAAGGAAAATTACAATCAATTATGTAAAATTTACTTTAAATATTATTTGTATGACATTTGTATGTGATAGTTTTTTCACTACTTTTTGCAAAATAATGTAACAAATTCAAGTGTAAATATAATTTATTTTGAGGATGCTTACAATTGACATGTGAACTAAGAGATTCTTGTAGTGTAGGTTAATAAATGTGGTTTGGACAGAGATTTGGTTTATAACATATTGTTCCATTTCATTAAAATTTAGATGAAAGATCTTGAAGATTTAATATTGTTTTAATTATGGTTCCAAAATTGTAATACGTGAAACTTGAAAGCTTTAAAGATATGTCGAGGGGTGAGGGAGAAAAAATAAAATTAGTTATTAAATATTGTGAAGCTAATACTTTGCTTTGCTAATTAATGTTACTAAAGGAGATGCATTAATTGAATTGATACTTAAAAACTTAATATGAATACAGTAGATTTTTTTTCAATCCTCCAATTCTGTTTTCAGATTGCCTTTAGCTTTGCCACCAAAATCCTCCCTTAATATGAGTACAGTAGATCCTCACTTCATATGAATACAGTAGATTTTTTTTCAATCCTCCAATTCTGTTTTCAGATTGCCTTTAGCTTTGCCAACAAAATCCTCCCTAACACATCTCAGAGCAACGTATTGTTCCAAGAAATTCATAGAATATATATCAGGTTGTTGATTTAGAAACACTAAATGAAGTCGAATATTGAAAATGTATTTGAAAAGTGGAAGAAAAGTGGAAATATGGAAGTGTTTATGTATTTGAAAAATAAATAGTATCCTCTTGTACATTGGGCTACCATACAGAATATTGGGACATCATTCAGGAAAAAGGAGTGGGTCAGTCCGCATCCCGCATGGGATGCTGAGAAGCCTCTTTAATGTTGTCTCTCAATCTTATATTCTCTAGCTCTCCATTTCAAATGCCACTTTGCTCTTTTATTTTCCCTCTTTTCTTCTTCAAGAGCCCTCTTCGTACACTGAACCTTGCCTCTTGTTTGCCTTGGATGGTGATTTAAGACAGGGAATGGGTGACCTGGGAGTTGAGAAATGTGCTTGCGCTTGCTCACATACTGTTTTGACTCAGGATTTTTTCGGGTAGACTGCAGGTCATATTTATGAACCCCCTGCCAGTCCTTTAGTGTGGCTTACACCGTTTCTATCCCTCCATGCATTGTTGTAAATTTTTTATTTTGGCGAGTACCTTAAGGTCAGCTGACAATCAAACATTACACCTGGATCTTGCTTTGTGTCAATCCACTAATGCCCTCCACCCTCCAGTTTTTTTTTAAATCACGAAAAACATGCAAATTCTAGATTTTGGTGTCTTGTAGGATTATGTTCTACAGAAGCCAAAAGTTGTCAGACCCTAGACTTGACTTGTGTCTCTCTCTGTATCTACACCCCAAATTCGAATCTGAAATTAGAATTGTGCCACCACCCTCCAGTTTTATTATTATTATTATTATTATTATTATTATTATTATTATTATTATTATTATTATTATTTTAATCGTGAAGTATCACTGTAACATTGATTTTTTTTTGCTTTCGGGGGTTGTATTATACTCAAGTTTTATTAATTAATGGGTTGATGAGTTTATATAAAACTGTTTAGTGGTTTATTTTATATATTTGTATTATATTTAAGGAAGGAATAAAGCAAAAAATTATGATTTAATATATTAATATATTATTTACAACTTTGGAAAGTAATTCTTCAGTTGTTTTGTTAATCCTGCCTTGGCATTCTTGAGAGTTTTCATGTGTGCTGGCATGCTTTTTATGCGTTTTATGCCCTTTTATTGCCAAATCCTTTTTCATCATTGCAGGGGTGAATTTGGGTTTTCTTACAGGTCGTTGACACTTTTTGACACAAAAGTCGAAATGGCAAGTACTTGACTTACGTTGTTTGTGTGAAAACGAATAGATGACCAGTCATTATTGCTTGTAACCCATTGGTGTCCCATCTTTTCAGTGCCTCTGCAAACTGTAGTTTCTTTAAAATCTAATCCATCCTATTATCATGTATTAACTCAGCTGACGTACCACGCAGCTGACCAAACGCAAGTGCGACCGGGATAAACTGTTACATGCGGCGTGCTCGCCTCTGCCGCCCCTCCAAATTCTCCTACTTTTCTCTTTCGCTACTCTCTCGCGCCAAGGCCAGCTGCGACTCCCCCTTGAGCATCATTGAACAGTCCAAGTTCTGTGGCTGCTATTTTTTATGGATACTGTATTGTATAATACTCATTTACATATAATACTCATTATTAGGGCCCGGATAATTATGTAATTACATATTTTCCTAAGGTAACTCCAACAAGTCCAATCAACGATATATTCACGTTTCACATCGTTTAGCGATCAAAAACGTAGAGTTTTTATTACATATATTTACATATTTTGCCCGAAATTACATATATTTACATATTTTACGCAAATGAACATATTTTTACATATTACTGAATTTTTCCATTATCCTACATTAAAAAAAAATTTAATTCATTATTTTTCCGATCTGTTTTTGATAAAGAATCATTCAAACAAACAATTCAGCATTGTCAAACCTTTTTTCTGTAGCCTCCTCTCTAAAATGAAGCTAGCATTACACGCTGAAATGAGTGTATCCATAAATGCCAGCGGTATTGGAAGTAAAAGGGGAAGGCGACGATGCAATCCATAGCTTCTGTTCTGTTAGTTTCCGGCGCGAGTATCGCGGAGAACAGAAAGGAAGTTTGATTTGTGAAAATGATATCTTTAGCAGGCGATATCGCGCACCCACTTCGCATAGTTTAAAGGTCTCCTTTGACTTTGATACCCTTCACCAGAAACTACACGCACCAGCTCAAGAAAGGCCGTTGACATTTTTCTTTTCCTGATTTTTACATGCGTCCCTCTACCATTGTTCGTAAATTATGTCTTTCGACCGAAAATCTGAAGTAAAATCTCGCCGTGGAACTGATGTACAAGAAAATCATATTGGCAAGGTTGTGATAGGTCTAATGAACGTTTAAAAGTGTAAGTCTTATTTTGTTAACTTGAGAAGTGTTATCCAAATGCAACCATCAAACTATTACAAAACGTTTTAAACGATACAACGGAATTTTTGTGGCCTAATGAAGTTGAACATGTTTTCCGTGCGTTAACGTTAAACATGCGCCGTACATGTGCAAGGCAGCAGAAGCCCTGCTGGTATTTTTCTAAAATTACTACTTCTAACCTATCTTGTGCATGCGTTTCGTTTGCAGAACTCATTAGATCTCAGTTTGATAAAGTTGACGCATTGATTTCCAATACAAAAAAGGATTAACGAGATGGGGCACCTGAACGCTATGAGCTACATTGACGCTATGAGCTACAATACTCAAAATTTTGATTTTGAAATATAAGTTATATATCAATTTGATTCTGAAGCTGCAGCATCTATAGGCACATCGAAGCAATTGTTTGATATTCAAAAGCTGAACAACTACATTGCCCCCTTTTTCATTAAGCACTACAATTAAATTTTTGTAAACATCTTCCCTGGAACTTTCTAGTAGCTTTGAAATTACCCAATCAGCAGACGCTTCTTTAAAAACTGTTCATTTATCATTCGAGGGTCAATAGGGGGATCGAGTGAAGAAAAAAGAGGTCTTCCGTTCTGGAGAAAAACTCAGGATTCGAAACAATGTGTGCTATTAGTGCAGTGCTATGAGGGGACAATTCCGTCACACTGGATCCAGAAAACACGGAGAAGACTAGAAAGTGTATTTGACATGAATATTTAGATGCGTTTTTAAACAAATCCTTCATATTTTTTAACTCAAAATGCAATTCGTCACGTCACCTTGAAATTCTCTTTCTTTAGAGACCTCATTTATAAAGATTGGTTGCGTGGTTGAGCCGCAAAGGGAAGGTATACTACTGAAATAATATCGGAGACGATATATGTTTCATATTGATACGGAGATCGTTGTAAATAATAGGATTGTGAGAACTATAATGTTTAATTCTGGTCTTTATATTAAGTACACAGAACAATATATACTAAGATAAAGGTATTTTAATAAAAAATAATTGACATAATGATACTTAATGTTACATATTTCATACTTTTGAGTACATATTTCTGTATATTATAGTACATATATATGTTCATATTTTCCCCATTTTTATTACATAATTATGCGGACCCTACTCATTATACAATACTTGGAAACTTGGAAACTCTTCATCCCAAATATTGACCTCAGATTCTCCAATCTTTCCAAACAAACTACGAGTCCTCGTGTTTCACAGAAGCAGTTTCATGATGAGGGAAGCATATCTGGATCATTTATTCTTGTACACAGATGGTTCTTTGTACAATGACGCTGTGGCATGTAGTTTTTATTGTATCAGGACCACCAAATCATATCGGCTTCATGCCCAGTGCAGTATCTTCACTGCCGAAATGAATGCAATTCTCGAAGCCCTAAAATACATCGAGTCAACGACATTGCGGCGAGTAGTTATGTTCTTATTCTCTCAGCTCTCTTCAAGCTCTCTCCCGCTTTTCATCACACCACCTGATGAAATCAGTTCAAAACTTGATTCATCGTCTTCTCTCCCGCCGGTATGGCCTGATACTTAGGTTCCAGGCCATGTGGAATCACAGGGAATGAGCTGGCCGACCAGGCGGCGAAATCAGCGACTCGCGAGACCCTCATTGACATCCCTTTTGTACCATTGTCCGATGTTAAGGCTTTCTTGAAACGATCCGTGTTTAGAGCGTGGCAAACAGTGGCACAGTAGCACTTTAAACTAAGTGTGATAAAGAATTATATTAATCCCTGGCATTCCTCATCTCGCTCCTCTATGCGTGGGGAAGTCATTTTAAACCCGTCTTCATATCAGACACTGTTACTTTTCTCACGGTTTCCTCCTTCGAGGTGAAACACCTCCCATCTATGATTCATGCAGGACTATTCTTTCTGTGGACACGTGCTCTTGCACTGTACGAAATTAATTGGCAACCGATGAAGGCATGGCCTGGGCCTTCAAAAACGCTTTTTACATTTGTAATATTCCACCAATAACAAATCTACTGCAAAAATGCCACTGTACCCCCATATTTGGAGAAACGATCATCCTTCAACATTAAACATTTTAAGGCTGCAACATTCCTCTCATCAAAAATCTTTAGAGCAAGATTAACATTTTGTTTTGTGATTTTGGAGGGGTACAAAACTTTCAGAGAGAGTAAATGCCCATATTTGACTAGAGAATCTTTTTCTCTTTCATTCATGAATTCTAAATTCTTAAAATCTGCAGTTTCTATTTCACAGTAATTCTCGAAGTTAGGAAACTTTAAACACCTATCACTCTTTTCAATCCAATTGTTCATGATACACTTACGGAGGTTGTTTCCAGTGTCAGTGTCGTCAAGAGCTGGCGATGCGTTTAGAATTTTATTTATCATCTGTAATGATGGGTAATTATTATACCATCGTTTGAGACCGTATCGGAGGAGATAGATGATGAATTTTGTGATATTGCATATTCGTTGTAACGTCGTCTTTGCCTTGAGAGTTTCCGAGATTGTGCAATTAAGTTGTTGAATGATGCGGTCAATTGTTCTTGTCTTGTTGTCTGATGATTCGAATAAGAAATGGAAGTGGTCTCCGTGTTCGGTGATGGCGAAAGTACATTGCTTCTGATGGGGTGTAGATTTTCCGTATTTGTATAGATTCCTCGGATGTCGCGCTTGGTGTGGACGATAAAGGTGTAGTAGAATTTTGAATTTGAGGCGTCAGTGTCGAAGATGTTGGCTCTTGTGGCGTTTGGTGTGTAGGTGAAGCAGTCCGGGGTGTCTGGTGTTGTACTTCTCCCTGGACGTGGTAAAGTTTCATTGCAATCAAGATTTTGGTTGTATTGTTCCATGATAATTGGTGTGGTGCTAATATTATCGGATTGAATTGTCTGTTTTCTATTTCTCTGTTGACAATTATTTGAGGTATGTCTGTCGTGTTTCTTATTTCGTATTGATAAACAGGTGATGTCTTGTTCGTTGATTGAATAAGTAGGCGAACCAGTCGTATTTGAAGCCATAGAGTGTGGAGAGTTGTTGATAGAATTTGACGGAGTGGCCGGGATGAAATGTTTGTCAATTGCATAAAGAATTGGACCCTCTCTTGTGGGTATGTCAATATTTGGATTAGTCGTTCTAGTGAAGCGAACGGATCTGGGTATTTCTGATGTGTGAGACCCAGACCTCCTTGGTGAAAGGCGAGCGACTTCGCTCTTGAGCCACAAGGCACATTCTTTTTCAACCAATTTAGGCATAACTTGCTTGAAAAAAGGTGTTCACTCTGAATCTGACAGTGACTCTATTCCTTCCAGGCTTCAATCTTCAGAGGAATTCGAGCCATTGCCGAGGTTATCAACAGTGTCAATTATACCTTCCAAGTCACACATTCTTTGTTCTTCCCATTTTATATATTCAATACACTGACGCCACTTCTCCGTTGTAACCTCGCGGAAACCTGCATACACCAAGTTTTGTACATCTGGAAGCTTGAAAGTGGTGTTGTGTCTAGCTACGTAACCTTTAACCTGACTCTATATCAATTCTATAGGATTTTAAAAGCAGTGGTAAGGAGGTGACCTAAAGATATTATGGCCTACTTCTCGGGCATATTATCAATTACATATGATTCATACTGTTCGCTTTGTCGGGAAACTAATTCTAGTAGTTCGGGTGTAATCATGCTAGGTGCCGTTATTACAACACAATTTGGAATTCATTTGGTGTGGAACTTGCCAGTCATTTCTTGATCTTTTTTTACATTTTTTTAAACACAAGCTCACCACTATACAAAAAATCTTCATTACTGCCAATATGCAGGATAATAATTTTTACCATTCCCAAATGGATTTTTCAAACATTTGCTTAAGCCTGATAAGAAAGCCTGTTTTTTAGATTACAGATTTGTCACTCCATGCTTTTGGTGCAACGTGCCCTTGGTTAACCCAAGTCTCGTCTAAAAATTGAATTTTACGCCCTTGCTGCCTGAATTCTCACATTTTCGAAGGTACTTGGTACGCCACAGCAATATCACGATCTTCTGTCACCCTTTTCCTCTTTTTATTAATATATTCAAACCCTATTTCCATTGGCACAGAATGAAATGAATATCTCTTTAAATTTGGCAGATCAGGGTCATTGTTAACAGCTGTCAACACTGTTGATGGTTGGAGGTTCATACCTTAAAAAATCCTGCACTTTAAGACGAATCGCTCACCTAACAAATTAATCGTACTTAACATCGAACACAGGTCTAAGGCAGTGTTTCTTTCTTTTGGGAACGCTTACTTCACCTGTTGACAATTTTCTCTTTCTTACACTGTAAATACTTGGGGCGCCGAACCCAGTTAATTCTGCCATTATTTTCACAATGTAATCAACTGACAGTTCCGGGTGCTTCTTGCGTATGGAATTCAACATATTTAACACAAAAAATTTTCACCACTTTTAATCGGCTTTCCCGTGGATGATTAATAATAGTAAACTGTGTCGGTGATAGAGGCGAGTGTTCAGCCGCGACTCTTATCTTCGCAATGCACTTCAAATTGTTACAAAATTGTACCTACAATTCTTAACAATCGATCTTGATTGTCACTTACGGAATGCACGGGCACATTGGGTCTTGCGAAATGTACAAGGTGCCCCACCCCATGACACTCCCCCAAGCATGCAAAATTTGTAATACACGCAAAATTTTATTTTTCTAGCTTTGATGGTTTGAGTTAGAGGTACTTAAGTACAGAAGAACTACTGTTACAGAAGATTGAATTTATATATTTGAATGTCAATTAGTTAAAACATTTCAGCCCTATAATCTTCTTGATTCTGGGTGTCGTTTTCTTCTCCTTTAGTTTTTTCTGTTTTTCTTTCATTCTGGCCTCCTTTGTTATACAGTTAGCAGCTTTTTCATCTTCAGTTACAAGTTGCCTGTCTATTAGAAGTACATTGTTGTCCCCATTTCCGATGCCGTCTGCTCATGGTTTTCACCCTAATTGTTTCATCATTAAAACATGGCATCTATCACACCCATTTTAAAGGATGTCATTCCAACAAAGTTTTTTGGCAAGCACTCCCAAATGCAGTTATTCAAACTTACGTTTGGTTTCTGTGTTATGCAATGTAAACATTTTCCCAAAAGTTTAAGATCTGAAAGATGTCAATAAATTGGCTTTGGTTCAGCCATTACAGCTTCAGGGATGGGGTGTTGGTGTTTTTGTCCAGTTTCTTCACATTTGTTGAACTTGCACTTGTCTGAAGTATTTCCTTTCAGACAGACCCGTGCTGTGAATTAGTGGATAATCTGTGAAACGTGGTGAGTGGCCCATCTGCCTTTTTCATGTCACTAATATTTTTCCTTTTTCTCCTGATGGCTAGACATTAATACTCGGTGAGCGTATCTATTTCTGATTTGGTGAGTCTGCCTTTTCCAGCCAATTGTTTTTCCATCAGATAATTTATATTCACTGGCTAGGCCAATCCTTTTCTTGAAGTCTAATGATAATCCAACCATAGAAACCAGGAACCAATATACACTAGCAAAATAAAACAATTTCTTTCATAATTATATTTTTAATTGAATTGCTCTCCTTTTATATTTAATAATATTGAAGTAATTGATTCCATTGTTTCTAAATTTAAGGTCTCAGGAACGAGAACTAAGGTGTCTTCCACAAACTTCGAAAATGACTTTTCCATACTGTTATTTTGTTAACAAGCTTCTCTGTGCCTCTGTCTGTGGCATTTGACACCAAAACAGCTGCTCGCTGACTGCCAGATCATCACTTGTCCTTCGGCAGCTCCATTTTGTGGCCTGAACTGTAGGTAGCCCTTCTTCCTTCTCCGCTTTCTCGATACTCCGCCGCTCAATGTCTTTTTTCACTGTTAAATATTAATCCGGATGGAAGTAATACAATTAGAATCCCGAACAAAAGGTGTCTCCGTCTGCTTTGCCATACACTTTGATGTGTGTCCGATCGCAATACTTTATTAGTGGGTGTACAAATGAGCGACTGTATTAACCGGTTATAACAAGCCTGTCCTCGTGGATACACACACTGCACTTCCCTTGTAAGTTATAAAATGAAAAAAATCACCTCATGATTGTGAAGAGAGGACGGATGTTTGGGAACCAATGGGGAGATTTGGACAACAAAGAGTTCCATGAAACTAAGTGCTGTGCAAAATCTGAAACCGGGTTTGAAACCACTCTTACAAATATTTTTGAAACACTCGTTTGTTTAGTATTAACGTTGATTTGAGATTTGCGTTGCATATTTCATTGGCATATTTGTGCTGCTGTGCTATCTGGTGTTGCTAGGCATTTGTGAAAAGTGTATTGTGAGAGAATTATTAGATTTTTCGGAGATTTTTTATTCCTCTGACCTACACAGGTAACCGAAATACATTTTCTCTTAGTAAAGAAATGTTTTGTTTATAGGTATTGTAATCACACACCCCCTTCTGCTTTGGGAGTCGGACCGGTGACAGGTTTTTCATAATAAGAAACACATAACACATAACTAAATTTTAAAGAACAATTTAATCTATTAAAAAATGAGATGGATGAATTTACAATGAATTACATAAAATGATACCTGGTGCTCAATCGATTATACTTGGCAATTATTGACTGCCATAATTAAACAAATTGATACAATGTAATTCTAAATTTAGGCCGCTGATGATTATTCAAGATCACGCTGCTGGCGTATGATCTCCTCCCTCTGAGGGTTGCACTCCTTCCGCATTATTGCGGTAACAATTACGACATTACCATGTCTGATGTTTTCGAGAGGAATGCCCCTCAGCTGGCGTCGGCTTCGAGCAGGCGGGGGAAGGTGGCCCCTCGCTCCTCCGCTTTGTCCAAGGTCAGCCGCTCGGTCGGTCCCGCCGTCAGGTCGTTACCCAGCGATAATCACCTTCCAGGCACCCCGGGATGACGTCATTAGCGACAGCCGCGGCGCGTTCCCTTCCTCTCCGAATTTGCGACTCGCGAACAGTTCATGCGAGCGACGCAAACGCGTATGCCGTGCAATCACAATTACTACCGGTTATTGCTCTGGTAGCAGGTCACGTTCGGCTATGGTTTTCGTCACGATTTTGGAGACTCGGTCCACGCAACGACTGATGCGGGAAACCTGCATTTACGTCCCCATGTGATTATTCCCCGCTAACAAGGCGAGTGCAAGTTCCTCATGAAAACTTGAGAGCAATTACTTCTCGCGAAGTTCGACTAGCAACGTCGGCTCGCGAAGTTTTAACAGAAGTGTCGGCTCGCGGAGTTCTAACAGAAGTGTTTCTCGTGGAGCTCTCCCGTCCTGACGAGAGCTCTGATACCCCCATTACTTTTTCGGTTTGCACTGATTGACGGAACTTGAATTTCGGCGGAGTGGCGGGGCGAATCTCCGACCAATGTCTATTCTTGTCGCAGACGAAAAATCTCCGTTGAATTCGGAGTCCGTTGGGCCGGCGAGTGTCGGTTCCGCACCGCGGTCCGCGAAAGTTCGTTGTGGCCTAGTTCCCAAGAGCGGCACGTGTGAAGAGTCCGTTTAGTTGTAAACATGGAGTGGGTGTTTGTCTCCGGTCGGTGCTTTTTGATCGCGCCGCCAAACAGACAAAGCCTGCCCTTCTCCTCCCCCTGCTTTGGGTTGGCGGTGGCGTCGTCCGGACGGCGGGGCCGCAGAAAAGGAAAGGACGGTCATAAACCCCAACCGCCCCTCGCTTTGTAAGTGCCTGGGGTTGCCAGAACGTAGAGCCCCTCCCCAATCTCGTTACGCGCCCGATCGATTTGAAATTTATAAGAAATTAAATAATATTTCGATCATACTTCGTTCGCACCGGGGCGTACCGTTACAGTATATCTTTTTTATCTTGCTGCCCCTTTTATATTCTTTGGCTTTTTTGGTGAGTCTTAAAATTTTGTTTTCTGCATTCCTTAATCTTGACGTGTCGATTCTCTTTATTGCTTCAACAGTGTTGCAACCACCATCAATTCCTAAAGCTTGTGACACTTGATAATTCCCTTATTGAATGTGCCTATGGCATCATATACTCTGAAGTGAAGTGTATTAATGCCAATAAAATGGTTTTGGGGAGACTATTTCAAATTACATTATGCACACTCATTTGGATTTTGTGTCGGGCCGTGCAAAGATTTCTTCAAAAGAGTGGGATCTGCCAAATCCCTGAAAATAGCAACAGGCAAGATATTGTTGTGATGTTTCACCCGTAACGTTTCCTATGTTGAATTTGCACCAACTGTCAGCACTCACTGGGCACATCCATGACTACGATTATCATGGGTTGATTCTGCATTGAAAAAATAGCCCATACTGCTTTTCTCATTTTTTCAACACTATCAATATTCTGCCTTATGGCTAGACCATAATAAGAGTAATTTTGCAGTATATGAATTGCAGCATCTGTCAGTCTATTTTTCCCACTGACAGACTTTCCATCACTAAGCGATGTCCCTTTCAATGTGCCCTTTAATTTTCTCAGACGTGATTCCATTCTTTTGTGGTGTGACCCTTGCACTCCAGTTTGTGAATAGTCACATCATTTTCATACTGTTTCAAATTAACAATTTCATTGAAAGCTCTGGAATCGCCATCCCCTAAATAATTAGTGTATCTTAAATTGTGCCAATTGACGGACCGCTTAAAAATCTTTGAAAACCAGTGGCCTCCATATTTCCACTGAAATTGGCCTTACTTTTTTCTTCATGAATTTTTTGTTCTTGTCACGACACACAATGTTTGGACATAACAGCACATTCAATAACTTTCCCAGTGTCAATACTGGTCAGTCACAACATTGTTTAACATATGACCTCACTTTTGCCAGGTACCATCGAAAGCTACAGTTATATCACGATCATCATTATTTAAAAGAACTGCCTGTTCGGGGCTACTATACGCATAATGCGTTATTTCATGAGTGGACTGTATAATTAATGGTGATGAGGTACAGTAGTCCCGAAACCCTGTGACAACTCGTGGGATTGGCGCAGGAGTTGCAGAATTCACACACAAGTAAAGTTCCATGCACAAACAAAATTTAATATGCAGGATTTTTGAATGTCACAGGAACACAGCACATAACCCTTTCCGACCCAAGAAAAGAAAATATAATTGAAAAATGTGGTTTTATTGTAAAAACAACTTACAATTATCTAAAAAGAAGAAATATAAATTCAAATTGGGAATCAATGTAGTTTTTGGGAAAATTTTGGGTGTGGTTTCAGTTTGTAACCACTGGTTCACTAGGTATTCGCTTTTTGTGGAACTCAGCGATGCAGTTTTTTGATTTGCTCATGCATAATCCCACATTACAAATTGTGCACGACCATTTTGTGCGATGTGGTTCTTGTCGCGTACTGCATTTCGCACATCTTCTGGATGTACCTTTTTTGGCATATGGGAGGCCTGGTCAAATCTCTTTTGTGGCGCTACATACACTTTGAAATTGTTGACTTCCGTTACCTTTCTTGACCTACTTGGAGAAGGTTTTGTTGCATCCCCGACTAATCATGCAATTACGGGTAATCTAAAACTTTTCAAGTCTTTCAAATTTCCATTCACCCCTTTATGAATTATGTATGCAATTACAACCGTGACATCAAGGAAATGCCAGAAAATTCTACTGCCACCATTTCTTACTTTTACGATCAGTTTCGTAAAGGGAGTTCAGCATATCCGCCCTATCTACGAACCCCATGTTTGCAGTGTTATCTCTTACAAGTGATGGGCATGGTATTTGTGTCTTGCTTCAGTCTTTCGTCTTTCGAGAGACAAAATCCACATCTTGTATGTCATGGAAGTTAGATAGAAAATAAATAACTTTTCTATCTTTCCATATCAATGCCAGCATACTTTCATCACAGCATCTGAACTGGAATTCCCCTCTTAGCATTTTATTTTCGTTTTCAAAGTCTTTTGGAAAACCAATCCTTCCTTTTGTCATCGTTCCGCAGGCATATATACCATTTTGTTTCAGATAATATAGCAAGTTCACAGACGTAAAAAAACGATCAAAATAAACTTGATGATACGATCCAACAAGATCTTTGGTAAACATTTTTACCACACGAGGTCCCAGAGATTTTTCTACTCCTTGATCTTTTTTACCTGTGTAAATATCAAACATGGAAATCTAGCCATTTTGATTTGCTCGTATCCATACTTTGTATCCCCTTTTTATGGGTTTTAGAGGCATATACAAGGTATACAACTTTGCTTCCGCCGGTTTTTCCTCAAAAATATGACCCTTTATTGAACAAAATGCTTACACAGATATTATTCAAAGTAATGTCCATCGCTGGCCACAACTTTTTTCCCATCTTTCCGGCAGTGTGCGAATGCCGCGTCGAAAAAATTGTTCATCTTTGGAGGCGATCCACCAATCAATCCACTTTTTGACATCTTCAAAGATCGGAAGTGTTGCTCAGCCAGGTCGTGGGCCATTGATCGGAACAAGTGATAATCAGAGGGAGCAACGTCTGGAGAATACGGCGGGTGGGGTAGGACGTCCCATTTCAACGTTTCCAGGTACGTTTTGACCACTCTTGCAACGTGGAGCCTAGCATTGTCATGCAGCAAAATCACCTTATCGTGCCTCTCGCTGTATTGCGGGCGTTTGTCTTTCAATGCTCGGCTCAAACGCATTAATTGCGTTCGATATCGATCACCTGTGATTGTTTCACTTGGTTTTAAAAGCTCATGGTACACGACGCCGAGCTGGTCCCACCAAATGCAGAGCATGATCTTGGACCTATGAATGTTCGGTTTGGCCGTCGACGTGGAAGCATGGCCGGGATACCCCCATGATTTTTTCCGTTAGGGTTATCGTAATGAACCCATTTTTCGTCCCCGGTCACAACATGATGCAGAAAACCTTTCCGTTTTTGCCTCTGAAGCAACTGTTCACAAACACACACACGCCTTTCAATTTCTCGGTTTCAACTCATATGGGACCCAAGTTCCTTCTTTCTGAATCATACCCATGGCTTTGAGACGTTTTGAAATGGCTTGCTGTGTCACCCCCAATGATCGTGCCAGTTCTTCTTGAGTTTGACGCGAGTCTTCACTCAGCAATGCCTCCAATTCTGCATCCTCAAAAACTTTCACTCTTCCGCCACTATGCCGGTCTTCCACGTTAGTCACCATTCCTGAAGCGTTGAAACCACTCGCGACACGTTCTCTCACTAATACAGTCCTCACGAAGAATGAAGAACACTGTCAGACGACCAGTAGTCACGATAATTTGGCATTTTCTTTATACCCATGAGAAGATTTATTGCAAAAAATATTTTCATTTCTTGAGGATTAATTTGTGAAAACGAAGCACTTAGATTTTTGAGAAGCGTACAAGTTTGTTTGATGTACGATGAGTTAAATTGGCTGCATCTTACATGGAAAGGCGACAACATCTCATCAATTGTTACGTTTGGTCCAAAAAGTAACATTCTTTATGAATGCATCAAATAACGTTATTTTTATTTGTTTTATTTTAAGTCGCTTTTTTTAACATCTTTGGTCATCAGCGACCTCCATACAGATTTACAATTACATTACCTGTTTGCAATAGATAACAAGTACATTAATACAACATACAAACATTTACAATATAACACAGGGTAATAATTACATTAGTACATTTGGATTAATACATTTACAAGGTTGCATTTGTACAATAACGTTCTTATAGCTGCTAATTTATCAATCTTTTATGTGTGTGGTCTTGTCGAATCATAGGTGCTTCAGATGAAAATGAACACTGTTTTTGACATCAATATGAATAAATCTGTACTCATTCCACCTATAGTCTTTAAATCTTGTATATTTAGCGTATTGCTCTTGCTCAGAAGCCCAACCAGGTAAATTAATCCAAAAAATGCTTTCATTTCACAGTGTTTATTGGCATCTTTCTCTACCGTAAGAATTTGTCTAAATGTATATGGCTTCTTGAACACAAATATCCCACTTTTCTTTAAAAAAGAAAGCAATTCCAACATGCTAATACTGTTTTGAGATTGTTTTGATAAATATTTAACAGAAGATGAATGACGATGTTGTGCGGCTGTTTTTTAGGAACTATTGATGGGGCTTCCTTCAGCCACATTATCATAGCTTTGCCTGCGGAAACCAACATACATTTGTGGCATAATTTGCGTTACTTCTCAGTGGCGGCTCTTGGAGTATTCTCAAAGAGCAAAGACGTCGCGCAAATACTATTACATTAAATGAAACAAACAACCAAATCATTACATGCAAAAGTGAACGAAATTAGTTACCTTTGTCGTGACGGCGACATAGAGGAGTGGTGGCGGGTTAAGAACAACACCTTGAGTACTTGGTACAACAAATTTATTAGAATTCAATATTGTGCGAGACCAATCGCTGTTGCAAGTCGTGCAGCCAAGAACTTACATATTACAGCCCACACAGCCGTGCCAGTAACAGTCTCTCAAGTCTCCTCAGGCCAGGACGCAGGTCAGCCCGAACGGACGATTCACACTTCCACCAGACCCCGGACTAGACGCTCACTCGCAGGCCCATGTCGAAGTCAGGACGCAGGTCTGCCCGAACGGACGACCCACACTTCCACCAGACTCCGGACTAGGCGCTCACTCGCAGGGCGCTGTCGAGGTCAGGACGCAGGTCTGCCCGAACGGACGACCCACACTTCTACCAGATCCCCTACTAGACGCTCACTCTCAGGCCGCTGTCGAGGTCAGGACGCAGGTCAACCAGCTTAGCATCGCCCGCTCACTGCCTACACGTTAGGCTAACCACCTGAGTGGGACCGCGAGACTAAAGGGAGGGTGATCCTCTGAGCTCCACCAGAGGTCGTGTCCACCTACGCAGCCACGATCCCCCCCCCCCTGCGGGGATGCCTGGGAGTGTCCGGGCGTTGTTCTTCTGTTGATGTTCCTTGGCGCTGACTTCCGCATTGTACTGGTTAGCCTGGACTAGGGCCATTTGGAGCCGCCTTTGCAAGACGTAGTGGTAAGGAGGCTCTTCGGCGTACGATGGAGACTGGGGGCTGAGAATACTCTCCCAAGGCATTTGGAGTTCCCGCCCGTGAACCAAGGAAGCTGGACTAAACCCGGTTATCCGGTGTTCCTAGTTCCGGTTTACAAATAAAGCGAAACTCAGGTGATCGTCCCAGTCCGCTTGGTCTTGTGCAAGGTGAAATTACGGATGCGAAGGACTGGTGGGCCCGTTGAGTCGCCCGTTCGCCGAGGGGTTGTAAGAGGAGGTAAACTTTTGTTCCATTAACCGGGAGGTAAAGTTGGCGCCCCCTGTCCGTCAACAAATTTGGGGACACCGTGTGTACAGACGATATGCTCTACAAAGGCGCCGGCAACCGTGTCGGCGGATTGATCCGGAATGGCAATAGCCTCCGGGATCTGGTAAAATAGTTCTGGCAAGTGAGGATACATTTGTTGCCTTTGCAGGATTGCGTAAGGGGCCCGACGATGTCCAGGGCTATATTGGAATGCTACAACCTTGCGTTGTAATTCACTTTTATTGCAGTCAATACTCGCGTATTACTTAGTTTTTTCAGTGGCGAGGCGATCTGTCCCAAGATCCCTCGGTTGCAGAATTTCAGACAAGGTCATTCTATCGCGTTTTACCTGGAAAAAAAAGTCGGATTCTGAGAAATTGACAGTGTACGCTGCGCTCCTTGGTCCGGCTCTGGCGCCCGAGACGTGGCGCGTTCTCGCGGTCATCTTTCAAAGCAGTTGAAGGCCTTTTTCAAAGAGTGTCGTGCGAGGAATGAAATTCTCTCTCTTTGTAAGATAATCGGCGGTTTTTAGGGGAAAATAAACTATCTTGGGCACGCTACGTTTGAAATGTATGCTCTTTGCTATTAATTCGCTCTAAAGAATTGTTATAAATAATTGTATTCCAAGTATGGCGCCAAATTTGAATTAAATTGGCCGCCTGTGTGCCAACAATACCCATGAAACAAGTACACGACCAAACCCCTCTAATTTAAAACTAGAATGCATGTAAAACAGAATTTCTTTGTTTAAAACCTATTGACCAGGACGCTGTATCATACCACGTCATGGCCATCAGTTTCCCTTCCTTGCAGGCGCCACATAAAAAATCTGGTAGTAGCGGAGTCGGACTTCTATATCACAGCAATCTGTTGTAAACAGAAAAAGGAATATTAAATTATGAGGTTGGGGTTTCATGGACTCGCATGCTGGGTCCAAGCAACCCCATTTTTAGGATTTTAGCACACTACTCATGTCATCTTCATTACAGCGTAATTAGCAGTTTTCATGTAGCTTCAATTACATTATTTACGAAATTCGAAATGTAAATTTAATCACCTTTGCATGTGTCCGCAGTTGTCAAAGACGTGCGAGAAATAAATTATTCTGACGCCTCTTGGTCCCGGATTCCCTCTTCTAATATAGCGGCGACACGGGATGCGTACAGACCGAATGCTCGTAAGAGCTTTTGATTTTTCTCAGAAAGCAGGATCTTTGGGGTGTGAGAAAGGTTTCAACACAAGCATTTTTCAGTGCCCAATTGCTATTCAATCTTTTTATATTGTACATAACGTGTCTATAGCAGTATCGGCATGTTGATAATACTTGTATCATTATCCTGAAAGACGTATTACAATAGCATTAATCAAAGCTGAGAAAATGTTGCTTTTGTACTAAAAAAGTAAACTTATTGAAAATCAGCTTTAAAGTTGCCATATTAAAACAAGCTAGCACCATAGCTAGGTTCATTATGCACACTCATTTGGATTTTGTGTCGGGCCGTGCAAAGATTTCTTCAAAAGAGTGGGATCTGCCAAATCCCTGAAAATAGCAACAGGCAAACTATTGTTGTGATGTTTCACCCGTAACGTTTCCTATGTTGAATTTGCACCAACTGTCAGCACTCACTGGACACATCCATGACTACGATTATCATGGGTTGATTCTGCATTGAAAAAGTAGCCCATACTGCTTTTCTCATTTTTTCAACACTATCAATATTCTGCCTTATGGCTAGACCATAATAAGAGTAATTTTGCAGTATATGAATTGCAGCATCTATCAGTCTATTTTTCCCACTGACAGACTTTCCATCACTAAGCGATGTCCCTTTCAATGTGCCCTTTAATTTTCTCAGACGTGATCCCATTCTTTTGTGGTGTGACCCTTGCACTCCAGTTTGTGAATAGTCACATCATTTTCATACTGTTTCAAATTAACAATTTCATTGAAAGCTCTGGAATCGCCATCCCCAAATAATTAGTGTATCTTAAATTGTGCCAATTGACGGACCGCTTAAAAATCTTTGAAACACCAGTGGCCTCCATATTTCCACTGAAATTGGCCTTACTTTTTTCTTCATGATTTTTTTGTTCTTGTCAGGACACACAATGTTTGGACATAACAGCACATTCAATAACTTTCCCAGTGTCAATACTGCCAGTCACACCATTGTTTAACATATGACCTCACTTTTGCTAGGTACCATCAAAAGCTACAGTTATATCACAATCATCATTACGTTATTTAAAAGAACTGCCTGTTCGGGGACTACTATACGCATAATGCGTTATTTCATGAGTGGACTGTATAATTAATGGTGATGAGGTACAGTAGTCCCGAAACCCTTTGACAGCTCGTGGGATTGGCGCAGGAGTTGAAGAATTCACACACAAGTAAAGTTCCAGCACAAACAAGATTTAATAAGCAGGTTTGTTGAATGTCGCAGGAACACAGCTCATAAAACACAAAAATTTCACTTGGCGCGTCAATTCACACTTGTCGAAGTACGATTATTTCAGGGACCTTGTACAGTGCAGTAATTACTTTAGTGCCGACCAGAAGCAGCCGCTAGTTACACAGCTGAATTAACAATTACGGGCGTAAACTTACGCAAGGGCAACATACACAATTTAGATGCTTACTGCCTCAATTGAATTTTAAAAAAAATTGCGAACCGTTGCAGCTCAAGTTACACGATTATACATTATTTTACACGCTTATTTTACACCCTTAAGACACTCGTCCTTCTGTGATGGTACCTTGCACTGGACTGCCGAATTTCGGTTTGCGGCAAGACGTTAGTAATGGGCTTTCTCGCGCGGCAGAGGTGGGGATGGCAATAGCCAATTACAATTTGCCATTTGATTTGGACATGGAAGATTCTAGACGGTTTTGTCCGTTGCTCCTGCAACGGGCGGAGCGGGGCGGTGATAGCGAGGCGCGCACGTGCGCTTCTGAGCAGGATTTCTGGGAAAGCCGTGGGCGCAGCTTGCCGCCGGGTCTTCCGGCGGTGTGCTGGGACACACGCATTCCGCAGCCAACGGCCGCGTGCTTACCGATTACAATACAGCTTGTTCTGCCTTGCATTGTGAAAATAAATGTATTATTCCTGCTTGTCTGTGTGCCCGAACACTGTCCTCTTCTTGGGCTTTATTGATACTAATCACAGCAATGTCTTCAGCAGCAGGACTCAGTATGCTGTTGTATTTCTCAAACTTTGAAGGAGGTGCAGGCAAATTCATTATCATATCACCCCCAGCTTTGCCTTTTCCAATGGACCTTAGGCCATAAACCAGTCCCACGTTATATTCAAAATGTCAGTATTTTCAATTTTACACTTTTTGAAGAACTAAAATTTATTGCATATTAAAAATGTTTACTAATTGTATATCCGCAACAAGTCCCACATGTCTGTGTACATTCAAATCCAACCCACTTGAGGCACATTGTTTACACAACATATGTTCATTTAAAATTGCTGCAAGTATAGAAAAATCGATAATTTCGTATTGTTCATTGCCCGTCACTATTTCGTCGTAAGTACTGTTGCCATTCAGTAACTTTCTCTGAGATGAATTTAGCGTTCCAGCACTGTTGAGGTTAGATGGAGGCGGCGTTGAATCACATTTTACCGCAACACTGTTCACAATACCCTTCCTCTTTTGCCGGGACACCACGTCTTTTAACCTTTAGTTAGGTAGGCGACCAAACATAACATCGGTAGGCAGGTGGGGTGCTGAGAACACCCACGATAATTTCCAAGTAATGTAAATATTTGAAGTGAGATTTCAATTTATTGTTGCTCCTATTACTCGTCTTTTTAGCTGTGGCCTGCAATAATAAACGTTGAAGCCTGTGCACTTTTTAATTTTTCAAATACCACCAATTGAACGTCAAGGGCCGTGCCAAGTGAACGGACTGTTTTCTCACGGAGAATTATTATATTTACAAAATATTAGCGAACCAGCCTGACACTGGTGAAGAAAATTTGACATAATTTTTTCCCTTTCTTTGAGACATGATCGAATTGTAGTTTCGCCTAAGTACGCAAAAATGGTGCTCTTTAGTTCCTTTCAGTTTTACTACTGTCATTTCTTAAGGAAGTTGGGGCGTATTTTTTCTGACAGTCCCTACTGTAGATAGTCTCATTTTTGTCAAATGTGAAAGAGGAACACTGGTGTACCAAGTTATCAGTAGCCACATTTCTTCCTGTCCCGGAAATGGGTTCCACTAATCGAAAGAACTATATCCCGGGGTGAATTTGATAATTTGTAAAGACCCTCAGGTTGTGTACCCGCATATATCTCCATATTATTTGGTACCAAGTACGGGAATCGCACATTGTATTTTTATGCCGTATTTTGCTGGCTTGCTTGGCAGGTATTGACCTAAATGGACATCTCCCCCGAAATGCAACAAGTTGTTCATCTATAGTCACATATTCTGAGACACTATATGCCTTCTGACAATTTTCAATAAATATTGAAAAGACATTTCTAATGAGAGCTAATTTATCCAGCTCCTTCCTTTGTTGTCTGTCTTCAATATTGTCGAAGCGGATCGTTCGCAGTAAAAACAAAAACCTATCCAAAGACATTGCTGTATGAAATATGTTTATTCCAAGCCCGTTTGAGTTGAAAAAGTCTTGAAGATTTAATTTACCACCTGTAACTTCCGGCAATAATCAACAAGCCTAAGAACGATCTTATTTCTATTAAACAGGTCTCTCTAATTTACTTTAGTTTATAAACTTATTTTGTATACTTCGATTGTAAATATTTGTACATTCAGTAAGAATACCTATAATTCGATTATCAACCAGCAGATCAAAGCATTCTATTGGGGTCTTCGCTAACTTGGCAGCATCCACAGGACCCGGCAGATGAGTAACAGTATTACATTTTCTGGTTCTAATCGCTGAAAAAGCTGGATGTTTTCTCCATTTTGTTTTATTATCTCCCAATAAAATATTTATCAATGCCTTGTGACGAG
This sequence comes from Acheta domesticus, assembly GCA_031308135.1. Lineage (NCBI taxonomy): Eukaryota > Metazoa > Arthropoda > Insecta > Orthoptera > Gryllidae > Acheta > Acheta domesticus. The sequence continues at coordinate 169,101,842 of JAHLJT010009419.1, forward strand.
CTTTCCTCATCTTCCATCTCGCATTCACTATCAGATTGTTCACTATCAGTTAGATGATCACTTTCTTGCCAGTTATCTTCCTCTCCATCAGAATCTGAATATAAAAAATCTTCATCACTTTCACTAACTACCTCTTTCAAAAGTTTCTTCAGTCGTTCCTGTTCTTTCAAATGACATGATTGATAAAGAAATAAAACACTGTAACTAATACAGCACAAAAACTAAAAACTTGCCTTAACCGCTTTCTTAATAGGTTCACAGTTAGGTAAGTGGGGTGTTGACAGCACCCCAGCGTACAAAGCTGCTGACCATGACTGAAAAATTGAGTGTAGAGACGCCACTTATCATATAAATGTATCAAAGAATGAACTACATGAAGGTAACAGTGCTGTACAGTTAAGCCAACCTGAAACCTACAAAAAATTGTAACAATTATGCCTGTGACCACCCCGCCTACCCAATTAATGGTTAAACGCTCTACTGCTAAATCGAGGCATTCGTCTGATAAGAATAGCTTTTCGATCTCCTGGTTCCGCCGAGAAGACCCCTCATTTCCGGAGTCAGCGCATTTATGCGACCCCCGCCTTCCTCGGAAGGGTGGGATCGTGTCATTCCCCTCCCGAGGTCTTGGCCTATCGCAAAACCATTGCCGCTAAGTGCCGAATCGAGTCGCGGCCCATAACTCAAAGATGGTGCGGTTTTCTACCGCCGCCTCGGCTTTGCGCTCTCACCTCCCTGGCTTATCAGGTTGTTATACCGAAGGGGGGTATTTATTTATTACGTCAAAAACTGTTAAAAACACGTGTCGCGAGCTATGGGGAGAAGTGAAATTTGTGCACGTTTTCATATTCTGTGGTCTCTATCCTAAACCATATTCTGGTCGAATTTTGAATAGAGGAAAAAA
>JAHLJT010009419.1:169103745-169120340 GCA_031308135.1 Acheta domesticus
ATCATCAAGTTTATTTTGATCGTTTTTTTACGTCTGTGAACTTGCTATATTATCTGAAACAAAATGGTATATATGCCTGCGGAACGATGACAAAGGAAGGATTGGTTTTCCAAAAGACTTTGAAAACGAAAATAAAATGCTAAGAGGGGAATTCCAGTTCAGATGCTGTGATGAAAGTATGCTGGCATTGATATGGAAAGATAGAAAAGTTATTTATTTTCTATCTAACTTCCATGACATACAAGATGTGGATTTTGTCTCTCGAAAGACGAAAGACTGAAGCAAGACACAAATACCATGCCCATCACTTGTAAGAGATAACACTGCAAACATGGGGTTCGTAGATAGGGTGGATATGCTGAACTCCCTTTACGAAACTGATCGTAAAAGTAAGAAATGGTGGCATAGAATTTTCTGGCATTTCCTTGATGTCACGGTTGTAATTGCATACATAATTCATAAAGAGGTGAATGGAAATTTGAAAGACTTGAAAAGTTTTAGATTACCCGTAATTGCATGATTAGTCGGGGATGCAACAAAACCTTCTCCAAGTAGGTCAAGAAAGGTAACGGAAGTCAACAATTTCAAAGTGTATGTAGCGCCACAAAAGAGATTTGACCAGGCCTCCCATATGCCAAAAAAGGTACATCCAGAAGATGTGCGAAATGTAGTACGCGACAAGAACCACATCGCACAAAATGGTCGTGCACAATTTGTAATGTGGGATTATGCATGAGCAAATCAAAAAACTGCATCGCTGAGTTCCACAAAAAGCGAATACCTAGTGAACCAGTGGTTACAAATTGAAACCACACCCAAAATTTTCCCAAAAACTACATTGATTCCCAATTTGAATTTATATTTCTTCTTTTTAGATAATTGTAAGTTGTTTTTACAATAAAACCAGATTTTCCAATTATATTTTCTTTTCTTGGGTCGGAAAGGGTTATGTGCTGTGTTCCTGTGACATTCAAAAATCCTGCATATTAAATTTTGTTTGTGCAGGAACTTTACTTGTGTGTGAATTCTGCAACTCCTGCGCCAATCCCACGAGCTGTCAAGGGTTTCGGGACTACTGTACCTCATCACCATTAATTATACAGTCCACTCATGAAATAACGCATTATGCGTATAGTAGCCCCGAACAGGCAGTTCTTTTAAATAATGATGATCGTGATATAACTGTAGCTTTCGATGGTACCTGGCAAAAGTGAGGTCATATGTTAAACAATGTTGTGACTGACCAGTATTGACACTGGGAAAGTTATTGAATGTGCTGTTATGTCCAAACATTGTGTGTCCTGACAAGAAACAAAAAATTCATGAAGAAAAAAGTAAGGCCAATTTCAGTGGAAATATGGAGGCCACTGGTTTTCAAAGATTTTTAAGCGGTCCGTCAATTGGCACAATTTAAGATACACTAATTATTTAGGGGATGGCGATTCCAGAGCTTTCAATGAAATTGTTAATTTGAAACAGTATGAAAATGATGTGACTATTCACAAACTGGAGTGCAAGGGTCACACCACAAAAGAATGGAATCACGTCTGAGAAAATTAAAGGGCACATTGAAAGGGACATCGCTTAGTGATGGAAAGTCTGTCAGTGGGAAAAATAGACTGACAGATGCTGCAATTCATATACTGCAAAATTACTCTTATTATGGTCTAGCCATAAGGCAGAATATTGATAGTGTTGAAAAAATGAAAAAGCAGTATGGGCTATTTTTTCAATGCAGAATCAACCAATGATAATCGTAGTCATGGATGTGCCCAGTGAGTGGTGACAGTTGGTGCAAATTCAACATAGGAAACGTTACGGGTGAAACATCACAACAATATCTTGCCTGTTGCTATTTTCAGGGATTTGGCAGATCCCACTCTTTTGAAGAAATCTTTGCACGGCCCGACACAAAATCCAAATGAGTGTGCATACTGTAATTTGAAATAGTCTCCCCAAAACCATTTTATTGGCATTAATACACTTCACTTCAGAGTATATGATGCCATAGGCACATTCAATAAGGGAATTATCAAGTGTCACAAGCTTTAGGAATTGATGGTGGTTGCAACACTGTTGAAGCAATAAAGAGAATCGACACGTCAAGATTAAGGAATGCAGAAAACAAAATTTTAAGACTCACCAAAAAAGCCAAGAATATAAAAGGGGCAGCAAGATAAAAAAGATATACTGTAACGGTACGCCCGGTGCGAACGAAGTATGATCGAAATATTATTTAATTTCTTATAAATTTCAAATCGATCGGGCGCGTAACGAGATTGGGGAGGGGCTCTGCGTTCTGGCAACCCCAGGCACTTACAAAGCGAGGGGCGGGTTGGGGTTTATGACCGTCCTTTCCTTTTCTGCGGCCCCGCCGTCCGGACGACGCCACCGCCAACCCAAGCAGGGGGAGGAGAAGGGCAGGCTTTGTCTGTTTGGCCGGCGCGATCAACGAAGCACCGACCCGGAGACAAACACCCACTCCATGTTTACAACTAAACGGACTCTTCACACGTGCCGCTCTTGGGAACTAGGCCCAAACGAACTTTCGCGGACCGCGGTGCGGAACCGACACTCGCCGGCCCAACGGACTCCGAATTCAACGGAGATTTTTCGTCTGCGACAAGAATAGACATTGGTCGGAGATTCGCCCCGCCACTCCGCCGAAATTCAAGTTCCGTCAATCAGTGCAAACCGAAAAAGTAATGGGGGGTATCAGAGCTCTCGTCAGGACGGGAGAGCTCCACGAGGAACACTTCTGTTAGAACTCCGCGAGCCGACACTTCTGTTAAAAACTTCGCGAGCCGACGTTTGCTAGTCGAACTTCGCGAGAAGTAATTGCTCTCAAGTTTTCATGAGGAACTTGCACTCGCCGTTGTTAGCGGGGAATAATCACATGGGGACGTAAATGCAGGTTTCCCGCATCAGTCGTTTCGTGGACCGAGTCTCCAAAATCGTGACGAAAACATAGCCGAACGTGACCAGAGCAATAACCGGTAGTAATTGTGATTGCACGGCATACGCGTTTGCGTCGCTCGCATGAACTGTTCGCGAGTCGCAAATTCGGAGAGGAAGGGAACGCGCCGCGGCTGTCGCTAATGACGTCATCCCGGGGGTGCCTGGAAGGTGATTATCGCTGGGTAACGACCTGACGGCGGAGACCGACCGAGCGGCTGAGAGAGCGGTCGACCTTGGACAAAGCGGAGGAGCGAGGGGCCACCTTCCCCGCCTGCTCGAAGCCGACGCCATCTGAGGGGCATTCCTCTCGAAACATCAGACATGGTAATGTCGTAATTGTTACCGCAATAATGCGGAAGGAGGAGATCATACGCCATCAGCGTGATCTTGAATAATCATCAGCGGCCTAAATTTAGAATTGCATTGTATCAATTTGTTTAATTATGGCAGTCAATAATTGCCAAGTATAATCGATTGAGCCAGGTATCATTTTATGTAATTCATTGTAATTCATCCATCTCATTTTTAATAGATTAAATTGTTCTTTAAAATTTAGTTATGCGTTTCTTGTTATGAAAAACCTGTCACCGGTCCGATTCCCAAGCAGAAGGGGGTGTGTGATTACAATACCTATAAACAAAACATTTCTTTACTAAGAGAAATGTATTTCGGTTACCTGTGTAGGTCAGAGGAATAAAAATCTCCGAAAAATCTAATAATTCTCTCACAATACACTTTTCACAAATGCCTAGAAACACCAGATAGCACAGCAGCACAAATATGCCAATGAAATATGCAACCGCAAATCGCAAATCAACGTGAATACTAAACAAACGAGTGTTTCAAAAATATTGTAAGAGTGGTTTCAACCTGGTTTCAGATTTTGCAAAGCACTTAGTTTCATGGAACTCTTTGTTGTTGTCCAAATCTCCCCATTGGTCCCAAACATCCGTCCTCTCTTCCAATAATGAGGTGATTTTTTTCAATTTTATAACTTACAAGGGAAGTGCAGTGTGTGTATCCACGAGGACAGGCTTGTTATAACCGGTTAATACAGTCGCTCATTTGTACACCCACTAATAAGTATTGCGATCGGACACACATCAAAGTGTATGGCAAAGTGTATGGCAACGCAGACGGAGACACCTTTTGTTCGGGATTCTATTTGTATTACTTCCATCCGGATTAATATTTAACAGTGAAAAAGACATTGAGCGGCGGAATATCGAGAAAGCGGAGAAGGAAGAAGGGCTACCTACAGTTCAGGCCACAAATGGAGCTGCCGAAGGACAAGTGATGATCTGGCAGTCAGCGAGCAGCTGTTTTGGTGTCAAATGCCACAGACAGAGGCACAGAGAAGCTTGTTAACAAAATAACAGTATGGAAAAGTCATTTTCGAAGTTTGTGGAAGACACCTTAGTTCTCGTTCCTGAGACCTTAAATTTAGAAACAATGGAATCAATTACTTCAATATTATTAAATGTAAAAAGGAGAGCAATTCAATTAAAAATATAATTTTGAAAGAAATTGTTTTATTTTGCTAGTGTATATTGGTTCCTGGTTTCTATTGTTGGATTATCATTAGACTTCAAGAAAAGGATTGGCCTAGCCAGTGAATATAAATTATCTGATGGAAAAACAATTGGTGGAAAAGGCACTCACCAAATCAGAAATAGATAAGCTCACCGAATATTAATGTCTAGCCATCAGGAGAAAAAGGAAAAATATTAGTGACATGAAAAAGGCAGATGGGCCACTCACCACGTTTCACAGATTATCCACTAATTCACAGCACGGGTCTGTCTGAAAGGAAATACTTCAGACAAGTGCAAGTTCAACAAATGTGAAGAAACTGGACAAAAACACCAACACCCCATCCCTGAAGCTGTAATGGCTGAACCAAAGCCAATTTATTGACAACCTTTCAGATCTTAAACTTTTGGGAAATGTTTACATTGCATAACACAGAAACCAAACGTAAGTTTGAATAACTGCATTTGGGAGTGCTTGCCAAAAAACTTTGTTGGAATGACATCCTTTAAAATGGGTGTGATAGATGACATGTTTTAATGATGAAACAATTAGGGTGAAAACCATGAGCAGACGGCATCGGAACTGGGGACAACAAATGTACTTCTAATAGACAGGCAACTTGTAACTGAAGATGAAAAAGCTGCTAACTGTATAACAAAGGAGGCCAGAATGAAAGAAAAACAGAAAAAAACTAAAGGAGAAGAAAACGACACCCAGAATCAAGAAGATTATAGGGCTGAATGTTTTAACTAATTGACATTCAAATATATAAATTCAATCTTCTGTAACAGTAGTTCTTCTGTACTTAAGTACCTAACGCAAACCATCAAAGCTAGAAAATAAAATTTTGCGTGTATTACAAATTTTGCATGCTTGAGGGAGAGTCATGGGGTGGGGCACCTTGTACATTTCGCAAGACCCAATGTGCCCGTGCATTCCGTAAGTGACAATCAAGATCGATTGTTAATAATTGTAGGTACAATTTTGTAACAATTTGAAGTGCATTGCGAAGATAAGAGTCGCGGCTGAACACTCGCCTCTATCACCGACACAGTTTACTATTTATTAATCATCCACGGGGAAAGTCGATTAAAAGTGGTGAAATTTTTTTGTGTTAAATATGTTGAATTCCATACGCAAGAAGCACCCGGAACTGTCAGTTGATTACATTGTGAAAATAATGGCAGAATTAACTGGGTTCGGCGCCCCAAGTAGTTACAGTGTAAGAAAGAGAAAATTGTCAACAGGTGAAGTAAGCGTTCCCAAAAGAAAGAAACACTGCCTTAGACCTGTGTTCGATGTTAAGTACGATTAATTTGTTACGTGAGCGATTCGTCTTTAAAGTGCAGGATTTTTTAAGGTATGAACCTCCAACCATCAACAGTGTTGACAGCTGTTAACAATGACCCTGATCTGCCAAATTTAAAGAGATATTCATTTCATTCTGTGCCAATGGAAATAGGGTTTGAATAATTAATAAAAAGAGGAAAAGTGTGATAGAAGATCGTGATATTGCTGTGGCGTACCAAGTACCTTCGAAAATGTGAGAATTCAGGTAGCAAGGGCGTAAATTTCAATTTTTAGACGAGACTTGGGTTAACCAGGGGCACGTTGCACCAAAAGCATGGAGTGACAAATCTGTAATCTAAAAAACAGGCTTTCTTATCAGGCTTAAGCAAATGTTTGAAAAAATCCATTTGGGAATGGTAAAAATTATTATCCTGCATATTGGCAGTAATGAAGGTTTTTTGTATAGTGGTGAGCTTGTGTTTAAAAAAATGTAAAAAAAGATCAAGAAATGACTGGCAAGTTCCACATAATTATCACCAAATGAATTCCAAATTGTGTTGTAATAACGGCACCTAGCATGATTACACCCGAACTACTAGAATTAGTTTCCCGACAAGCGAACAGTATGAATCATATGTAATTGATAATATGCCCGAGAAGTAGGCCATAATATCTTTAGGTCACCTCCTTACCACTGCTTTTAAAATCCTATAGAATTGACATAGAGTCAGGTTAAAGGTTATGTAGCTAGACACAACACCACTTTCAAGCTTCCAGATGTACAAAACTTGGTGTATGCAGGTTTCCGCGAGGTTACAACGGAGAAGTGGCGTCAGTGTATTGAATATGTAAAATGGGAAGAACAAAGAATGTGTGACTTGGAAGGTGTAATTGACACTGTTGTTAACCTCGGCAATGGCTCGAATTCCGCTGAAGATTGAAGCCTGGAAGGAATAGAGTCACTGTCAGATTCAGAGTGAACACCTTTTTTCAAGCAAGTTATGCCTAAATTTGTTGAAAAAGAATGTGCCTTGTGGCTCAAGAGCGAAGTCGCTCGCCTTTCACCAAGGAGGTCTGGGTCTCACACATCAGAAATACCCAGATCCGTTCGTTTCACTAGAACGACTAATCCAAATATTGACATACCCACAAGAGAGGGTCCAATTCTTTATGCAATTGACAAACATTTCATCCCGGCCACTCCGTCAAATTCTATCAACAACTCTCCACACTCTATGGCTTCAAATACGACTGGTTCGCCTACTTATTCAATCAACGAACAAGACATCACCTGTTTATCAATACGAAATAAGAAACACGACAGACATACCTCAAATAACTGTCAACAGAGAAATAGAAAACAGACAATTCAATCCGATATTAGCACCACACCAATTATCATGGAACAATACCACCAAAATCTTGATTGCAATGAACTTTACCACGTCCAGGGAGAAGTACAACACCAGACACCCCGGACTGCTTCACCTACACACCAAACGCCACAAGAGCCAACAACATCTTCGACACTGACGCCTCAAATTCAAAATTCTACTACACCTTTATCGTCCACACCAAGCGCGAATCCGAGGAATCTATACAAAATACGGAAAATCTACACCCCATCAGAAGCAATGTACTTTCGCCATCACCGAACACGGAGACCACTTCCATTTCTTATTAGAATCATCAGACAACAAGACAAGAACAATTGACCGCATCATTCAACAACTTAATTGCACAATCTCGGAAACTCTCAAGGCAAAGACGACGTTACAACGAATATGCAATATCACAAAATTCATCATCTATCTCCTCCGAAACGGTCTCAAACGATGGTATAATACTTACCCATCATTACAGAGGATAAATAAAATTCTAAACGCATCGCCAGCTCTTGACGACACTGACACTGGAAACAACCTCCGTAAGTGTATCATGAACAATTGGATTGAAAAGAGTGATAGGTGTTTAAAGTTTCCTAACTTCGAGAATTACTGTGAAATAGAAACTGCAGATTTTAAGAATTTAGAATCCATGAATGAAAGAGAAAAATATTCTCTAGTCAAATATGGGCATTTACTCTTTCTGAAAGTTTTGTACCCCTCCAAAATCCAAAAACAAAATGTTAATCTTGCTCTAAAGATTTTTGATGAGAGGAATGTTGCAGCCTTAAAATGTTTAATGTTGAAGGATGATCGTTTCTCCAAATGTGGGGGTACAGTGGCATTTTTGCAGTAGATTTGTTACTGGTGGAATATTACAAATGTAAAAAGCGTTTTTGAAGGCCCAGGCCATGCCTTCATCGGTTGCCAATTAATTTCGTACAGTGCAAGAGCACGTGTCCACAGAAAGAATAGTCCTGCATGAATCATAGATGGGAGGGGTTTCACCTCGAAGAAGGAAACCGTGAGAAAAGTAAGTGTCTGATATGAAGACGGGTTAAAATGACTTCCCCACGCATAGAGGAGCGAGATGAGGAATGCCAGGGATTAATATAATTCTTTATCACACTTAGTTTAAAAGTGCTACTGTGCCACTGTTTGCCACGCTCTAAACACGGATCGTTTCAAGAAAGCCTTAACATCGGACAATGGTACTAAAGGGATGTCAATGAGGGGTCTCGCGAGTCGCTGATTTCGCCGCCTGGTCGGCCAGCTCATTCCCTGTGATTCCCACATGGCCTGGAACCTAAGTATCAGGTCATACCGGCGGGAGAGAAGACGATGAATCAAGTTTTGAACTGATTTCATCAGGTGGTGTGATGAAAAGCGGGAGAGAGCTTGAAGAGAGCTGAGAGAATAAGAACATAACTACTCGCCGCAATGTCGTTGACTCGATGTATTTTAGGGCTTCGAGAATTGCATTCATTTCGGCAGTGAAGATACTGCACTGGGCATGAAGCCGATATGATTTGGTGGTCCTGATACAATAAAAACTACATGCCACAGCGTCATTGTACAAAGAACCATCTGTGTACAAGAATAAATGATCCAGATATGCTTCCCTCATCATGAAACTGCTTCTGTGAAACACGAGGACTCGTAGTTTGTTTGGAAAGATTGGAGAATCTGAGGTCAATATTTGGGATGAAGAGTTTCCAAGTTTCCAAGTATTGTATAATGAGTAGGGCCCGCATAATTATGTAATAAAAATTGGGAAAATATGAACATATATGTACTATAATATACAGAAATATGTACTCAAAAGTATGAAATATGTAACATTAAGTATCATTATGTCAATTATTTTTTATTAAAATACCTTTATCTTAGTATATATTGTTCTGTGTACTTAATATAAAGACCAGAATTAAACATTATAGTTCTCACAATCCTATTATTTACAACGATCTCCGTATCAATATGAAACATATATCGTCTCCGATATTATTTCAGTAGTATACCTTCCCTTTGCGGCTCAACCACGCAACCAATCTTTATAAATGAGGTCTCTAAAGAAAGAGAATTTCAAGGTGACGTGACGAATTGCATTTTGAGTTAAAAAATATGAAGGATTTGTTTAAAAACGCATCTAAATATTCATGTCAAATACACTTTCTAGTCTTCTCCATGTTTTCTGGATCCAGTGTGACGATATTGTCCCCTCATAGCACTGCACTAATAGCACACATTGTTTCGAATCCTGAGTTTTTCTCCAGAACGGAAGACCTCTTTTTCTTCACTCGATCCCCCTATTGACCCTCGAATGATAAATGATCAGTTTTTAACCCTCCGTTACACGCGCGCGGACTGAGAGTCCGCACTCTTGTTTTTTTCTTTTTCACTGCCAGTTATCATGAGGTATTGAGTTGCGGCTTCCTGTATCCTCCTCGGCCGTGGTGATTCATCGATAGGCGTCGAAAAAACCTTTCACAATCGTTGCGCACGTTGCCCACAGTGGAATACTTAGCGGTGCGGAGCGTCAGTCCGCACGCGTGTGTTCGTGTTATTAGTTCTGCTCTTACGTTTCTTATTTGTGTTACGATTTAAACGTACTTAATCAGGTAAGTTTTATATTTCTAATACATGTTTGGTCGTTAAACACTGACATAGTATTAGGGAAGTGCATAAACATTTTTTCTGTTTTAAAAAATTGGATAAAATCAGATTATTTTCATATTACTAACTTGGATATTGTGAAAGATAAATAGTTCAATTTGTTACAAATATATTTTCTTATTCTGTATAGAAATAATTTTCAAAAGGATCTACATGGAGTCGCAAATTGAGCAATGGTTAGATGAGATAGATGCTGATGACGACAGCGATGAAGATGTTGTAAATGTTAGTGACCATTATTCAGAAAGCGAACAAAGTGGTGAAGAAGATGATTCAGTAGAAAATGAAATGTATATTGGAGAAATGGTTTTCAATGGTGTCCTCAGCCTGTTCTTCAAAACAAGAGGCGAAAACAAGCGGCTCATAATATCGTGAAACATCTTCCGGGAGTGATAGGACAGGCGAAGGCAGCTAAAAGTCCTATTGAAGCATTTCAGCTGTTTATTAGCGATGAAATTCTTGAGGAAATAGTAAAATGTACTAATATTTTCATTTCAACCATTCGTTCTAATTACTCAAGGCCTAGAGATGCAGCAGATACAAATATTATTGAACTAAAGGCGTGTATCGGCCTTCTGTTTCTTGGTGGAGTTTTGAAGACTTCTCACACAAATCTAGAAGATCTGTGGGCAAACGATGGCACAGGAATAGAATTATTTAGACTTACAATGGGCATTAATCGTTTCCGATTTTTACTGAAATGCATGAGATTTGATGACATACATACTAGAAATCACCGTAAACTGTCGATAAATTGGCAGCAGTTCGATTTTTGATTGATCACTTCAATGCAAATATAAAGAAGCATTACTGTTTGTCAGAGCTAGTTACTATTGATGAAATGTTGGACGCATTTAAAGGACGATGTGGGTTAGACAATACATCCCTTCTAAACCAGCCAAGTACGGCTTGAAGATCTTTGCTGTAACTGATGCGAAAAATGTTTTACACTAGCCATTTAGAAGTGTATTGTGGAAAACAGCCCGCGGGGCCTTATGAATGTGAAAACACGCCACATGCTATTGTGAAAAGGATGGTAAAACATATTTCAAAAAGTGGCCGAAACATTACTTGTGACAACTGGTTTGTATCCATACCTCTTGCTGAAGACTTGTTGGTAAATGACAAACTAACTATTGTTGGAACCGTTCGTCGAAACAAACGTGAAATTCCACCCTTCATGACCACTTTGAAGCAGAGGCCTCTAGAATCAAGTATATTTGCTTTTAGAAAAAACATGACGCTTGTGTCATATAAAGCAAAAAAGACAAAGTTGTTTTGGCATTATCAACTATGCATGACGATTCAATTGATCCGTCTTCTGAAAAATTCAAACCTGAAATAATTACTTTCTATAATGATACCAAATCAGGCGTTGATAAAGTAGACGAAATGAAATGCAACTATTCAGTTGCAAGAATTACTAGAAGGTGGTCTCTGGTGATTTTCTTTTCCCTTCTGAATATTGGTGGAATAAATGCTTTCGTCATTGTAAAAGGGAACAACAATGAATCATGTCAGAGGAAAGACTTCTTGAAAATCCTTTCACGTGAATTATTGAATGATTACGTAAGAAATAAAGTGCTTATGGAATCCATTCCCTCAACAATAAAATTACGTCTACAGGAACTTTGGGGGATTTTGAAGACAAAGTCAAACCAGATCAGAAAGTAACATGACTCGCGGAAGATGCAGTTTCTGCGACAGGAAAAAAATAGACCCTCTAGATTTCGGTGCAAGTCTTGTGATTGTTTTATATGCCTTCAACATGTCTCGGGTTATTTGTGCACTAATTGCATAGCAAATGTATAATTGAAATAAATAATTGTTCAATTTTTAACAATTAATGTTTTATTGTCATGTGTTGTTTTTTCTAGATGTTCTTTTACTTGTAGAAATTTGTTTGATTATACAGAAATGTGTTCTCACTAATCATCAAAATAATTTCAATAAATAAGTATTATCTAATAAAAATACAAATATAAAAACCAACAATTGAGTGTTTTATTGGAACACAAGATCTATTTGATATTCACATAAAATACTATGAAAATGTGCCAATAACTTTGGAAGGAGAGCGAATGTAAGGTATGCGGACTCTCAGTGCGCGCGCGTGTATTCGCGTCACAAACACAGCGCGTGTAACGGAGGGTTAAAGAAGCGTCTGCTGATTGGGTAATTTCAAAGCTACTAGAAAGTTCCAGGGAAGATGTTTACAAAAATTTAATTGTAGTGCTTAATGAAAAAGGGGGCAAATGTAGTTGTTCAGCTTCTGAATATCAAACAATTGCTTCGATGTGCCTATAGATGCTGCAGCTTCAGAATCAAATTGATGTATAACTTATATTTCAAAATCAAAATTTTGAGTATTGTAGCTCATAGCGTCCAATTCAGGTGCCCCATCTCGTTAATCCTTTTTTGTATTGGAAATCAATGCGTCAACTTTATCAAACTGAGATCTAATGAGTTCTGCAAACGAAAACGCATGCACAAGATAGATTAGAAGTAGTAATTTTAGAAAAATACCTGCAGGGCTTCTGCTGCCTTGCACATGTACGGCGCATGTTTAACGTTAACGCACGGAAAACATGTTCAACTTCATTAGGCCACAAAAAATTCCGTTGTATCGTTAAAACGTTTTGTAATAGTTTGATGGTTGCATTTGGATAACACTTCTCAGTTAACAAAATAAGACTTACACTTTTAAACGTTCATTAGACCTTTCACAACCTTGCCAATATGATTTTCTTGTACATCAGTTCCACGGCGAGATTTTACTTCAGATTTTCGGTCGAAAGACATAATTTACGAACAATGGTAGAGGGACGCATGTAAAAATCAGGAAAAGAAAAATGTCAAACGGCCTTCTTGAGCTGGTGCGTGTAGTTTCTGGTGAAGGGTATCAAAGTCAAAGGAGACCTTTAAAATATGCGAAGTGGGTGCGCGATATCGCCTGCTAAAGATATCATTTTCACAAATCAAACTTCCTTTCTGTTCTCCGCGAAACTCGCGCCGGAAACTAACAGAACAGAAGCTATGGATTGCATCGTCGCCTTCCCCTTTTACTTCCAATACCGCTGGCATTTATGGATACACTCATTTCAGCGTGTAATGCTAGCTTCATTTTAGAGAGGAGGCTACAGAAAAAAGGTTTGACAATGCTGAATTGTTTGTTTGAATGATTCTTTATCAAAAACAGATCGGAAAAATAATGAATTAAATTTTTTAAATGTAGGATAATGGAAAAATTCAGTAATATGTAAATATATGTACTAAAACTCAACGTTTTTGATCGCTAAACGATGTGAAACGTGAATATATCGTTGATTGGACTTGTTGGAGTTACCTTAGGAAAATATGTAATTACATAATTATCCGGGCCCTAATAATGAGTATTATAAGTAAATGAGTATTATACAATACAGTATCCATAAAAAATAGCAGCCACAGAACTTGGACTGTTCAATGATGCTCAAGGGGGAGTCGCAGCTGGCCTTGGCGCCGAGAGAGTAGCGAACAGAGAAAAGTAGGAGAATTTGGAGGGGCGGCAGAGGCGAGCACGCCGCATGTAACAGTTTATCCGTTTGGTCAGCTGCGTGGTACGTCAGCTGAGTTAATACGTGATAATAGGATGGATTAGATTTTAAAGAAACTACAGTTTGCAGAGGCACTGAAAAGATGGGACCACCAATGGGTTACAAGCAATAATGACTGGTCATCTATTCGTTTTCACACAAACAACGTAAGTCAAGTACTTGCCATTTCGACTTTTGTGTCAAAAAGTGTCAACGACCTGTAAGAAACCCAAATTCACCCCTGCAATGATGAAAAAGGATTTGGCAATAAAAGGGCATAAAACGCATAAAAAGCATGCCAGCACACATGAAAACTCTCAAGAATGCCAAGGCAGGATTAACAAAACAACTGAAGAATTACTTTCCAAAGTTGTAAATAATATATTAATATATTAAATCATAATTTTTTGCTTTATTCCTTCCTTAAATATAATACAAATATATAAAATAAACCACTAAACAGTTTTATATAAACTCATCAACCCATTAATTAATAAAACTTGAGAATAATACAACCCCCGAAAGCAAAAAAGTCAATGTTACAGTGATACTTCACGATTAAAATAATAATAATAATAATAAAACTGGAGGGTGGTGGCAGAATTCTAACTTCAGATTCGAATTTGGGGTGTAGATACAGAGAGAGACACAAGTCAAGTCTAGGGTCTGACAACTTTTGGCTTCTGTAGAACATAATCCTACAAGACACCAAAATCTAGAATTTGCATGTTTTTCGTGATTTTAAAAAACTGGAGGGTGGAGGGCATTAGTGGATTGACACAAAGCAAGATCCAGGTGTAATGTTTGATTGTCAGCTGACCTTAAGGTACTCGCCAAAATAAAAATTTACAACAATGCATGGAGGGATAGAAACGGTGTAAGCCACACTAAAGGACTGGCAGGGGGTTCATAATATGACCTGCAGTCTACCCGAAAAAATCCTGAGTCAAAACAGCATGTGAGCAAGCGCAAGCACATTTCTCAACTCCCAGGTCACCCATTCCCTGTCTTAAATCACCATCCAAGGCAAACAAGAGGCAAGGTTCAGTGTACAAAGAGGGCTCTTGAAGAAGAAAAGAGGGAAAATAAAAGAGCAAAGTGGCATTTGAAATAGAGAGCTAGAGAATATAAGATTGAGAGACAACATTAAAGAGGCTTCTCAGCATCCCATGCGGGATGCGGACTGACCCACTCCTTTTTCCTGAATGATGTCCCAATATTCTGTATGGTAGCCCAATGTACAAGAGGATACTATTTATTTTTCAAATACATAAACACAATACTGCATTTTCAATATTCGACTTCATTTAGTGTTTCTAAATCAACAACCTGATATATATTCTATGAATTTCTTGGAACAATACGTTGCTCTGAGATGTGTTAGGGAGGATTTTGTTGGCAAGGCTAAAGGCAATCTGAAAACAGAATTGGAGGATTGAAAAAAAATCTACTGTATTCATATTAAGTTTTTAAGTATCAATTCAATTAATGCATCTCCTTTAGTAACATTAATTAGCAAAGCAAAGTATTAGCTTCACAATATTTAATAACTAATTTTATTTTTTCTCCCTCACCCCTCGACATCTTTAAAGCTTTCCACGTTTCACGATTATTACAATTTTTGGAACCATAATTAAAACAATATTAAATCTTCAAGATCTTTCATCTAAATTTTAATGAAATGGAACAATATGTTATAAAACAAAGCTCTGTCCAAACCACATTTATAACCTACACTACAAGAATCTCTTAGTCTTCACATGTCAATTGTAAGCATCCTCAAAATAAATTATATTTACACTTGAATTTGTTACATTATTTTGCAAAAAGTAGTGAAAAAACTAATCACATACAAATGTCATACAAATACTATTTAAAGTAAATTTTACATAATTGATTGTAATTTTCCTTCATGTTCATCAGTTCATTTCATAGGTAATTTCCCTTCATGTTCATCAGTAAATAAATAAATAAATAAGTAAATAAATGACTACCTAGTTACTTCATTTTGTATTATTCATGAATAATTTTGTTGATGCTCAGTCTTCATTTATAAATTATTAACACAATTTTTAACTTAAGTTTAAGACTAAGAGTTAAGAAATTTTCATATGTAAGATTTTACTAGGCAAACTTAATCTTTACCAGTTACAGGCTGCATCTCCACAGAAGTACAGTTTTTAGTCTTTTCTCCTGAATTTCACAGCTTCTACACCAGCAGATGTTCATAAAAACCTTCCGTTGCTCCAACACAGCAGCTGTAAGAAAATAAAATAATGTTCTCAAACTAAAATAACATGCAAACATTCCTATACTAAATAATGTTGAATGAATGAATTTATTTAAACTGCAATTGGGTATAACCTGGTGGCAGCTAATTACAAAAACATAAAATACAGTCCTCTCATAATGTTAGTACAGTAAAATAAATAATAGCATACAAGGAGAATCTAGCAACTGTTTTTTTTAGATCAAGTACACAAAGAGGCGATACCATTCTCGGTCCAAGCCAACAGTAAGACGAATTAGCACTATCCAATGGACACTTCTCAATAACAGCAAATAAGCAACATCTGGCTAACTAATCAAGAAAATCAATTAATGTAGGCAACCTCTCTACTAACCCAATTTATCGGTATTACCATTATGATAATCACGATCATTTTTCTAGACAAAAATCTCCTTTGAATTGATTAAAAATTATTTCAAGTCAGCATATTGATGTAAAGAACCAAAAAAATCAAATAAATTTAATTATATCAGCATACACTACGTCCTAGATGTTAAAAAGTTACTTTTCTTAAAATGAGAATGTGCACGCAACGCAAATCTGTCTGTCTGTACTTGGCATGACAGCCCACTTACAGATCATGGCCTACCAGCGGCTTCCCAGCTTTGCGGCCATGGGTTAAGGAGTATGTATACTTGACAGGAAGACATCCCCTATGGCATATTCTGGTCTTCTCAATCAGAGAAGTGAGTTTTTCTCATCACACAGCAACAAATACTGGGACATAACAAAAAACAAGGGACACTGTAATTGCCTGACCAGGAATCAAATCTAGGGTAACATCACCAATGCAAATACATTTAATAAATAAATAATAATATAAAAATCTATATGAGATATAAATTTTGGAATGTTATAATTCCATTCTCAAGCGGGATACTTCACAAA
>JAHLJT010009419.1:169120440-169164042 GCA_031308135.1 Acheta domesticus
CAATGTGCACAATCAAACGAAACATTTACTGCAACGATTCTCAATGATTAATTGTCAATACTTGGTTTGTAAACGTCTCTGTGATTGGTCAAGAACCTGCATAATAATGAAATCTGTATCTTAATGAGTATCACTAAGCAACGGGCCGCAGCCATTAAATGACAGAATGATCCAACGGGAGTAGCAAAACGATATTTCATGACCAGTAGAATTATATACTGTTTGATCAGAAAGCCATGGAGTCACTGTAGGAGAGAACTTGGTGCGACAACCCCTATAATCATTTATTTCCGTAAGCACGGTACATTTTATAGCCTGAGAGGTAGCAGTGTCCAAATCCATGCTGAGATCCAGCGCCGGCACTCACGTCTGGCAAACGGGCTTCCACCCTCAGATATCTCCGACATCGCTCCAGCAGCGACTATACTTTCGGTTTTTCTTTCTTGGCGCACGAGGGTGTGTCAATAAAATGGAATATCTCACGGTATTTCGCGTCGTTCTCCGTTATGACGGCGGGAATCGCATGATCGCCAGCATTGCTCGATACAGTCGCGATCATGCGACTTCTAGCGGCATAACCGAGAACGACGCGAAATACCGTGAGATATTCCATTTTATTGACACCCCCCGTGCGCCAAGAAAGAAAAACCGAAGTGTAGCTCTAGGCTCCCGACGGATCTTCCGTCATGTGTGGTAGTGTAGTTCATATACGTGGATCGGAAAGATCACGCGCGATCTGTTTGTTAAAGGTTGTCATCCAGTATTCATGTGGTAATGGTCTAAAAACACTGAGATGTTCCAAGCATAGCAGCTGCACGCTAGAGTTCTCCTCCAGACTGAATTCAATCTAGCTGGTATCGAAAGCCTCCAGTGTTGGGACCCTAATCCTCGAATTTCTGTTGAAAATGTTACAAGCAGAGAACTCGAGTGGTGGATACGTTTTAACAATGATTTATTGACTTGATCTACGTTGTGTAACGTACCGACAAAAGACTGACGAAAGGAAAGAAAAGGAACGTACATATTTGATTAAGTTAGGGTTGCCAACTATTGATAATAAAATGAATGTGGGGAATTATGATTTCTAACAGTTTTCTCTTTCAGAATCGTTGCAGAGACGACGTTGCCTACGAGCCAACTTAGCCGAAAAAAGGGAGAGAAAGATGTCATTCGGAGAACGAGAGTGAGAAAGAACACCTGCGGGGGAAATCTGTGCCGTTGACGCCCTCCCGCGAATTACGCAACGAGGTTTAGTCTGCTCCGAGGAGACTCTCTACGCTGCAATCGTCGACTGCATTGTCAACCGGGTGAACAGCTTGGAGTTCTTTGAGTTGTTCTCCTCCTCTCGTTGCGCAATAAGTGGACCATTCTTTCTTGAACTCAGAATGGCTTTAGAGCACACAAAATGGACAAAGGTGTTGAAGAGTTGTGGAGCAAAACAATGAATAAAGCAAGTTACCAATTCGTTTCTTGCCACCGTTGCCATTGAGAATAAAATCACTTGTTTCCGACTTTTATTGACTTTAAACTGTACAGAATGCGTCATTCATTGTTTGAAGATATATTATTTACTCATTCTGCTCAAAAGAAATTGTAAGCATTAAAAATTAAATAAGTAAATATGTAGAAATTCTCAATAGCAAACTGCGACTGGAAAGGTGTTCAACGATCTCTTCGAATACACCATTATACAGTTTTCATCATAGACGTATAGAACATGATGTAGTTGCTGTACAATTACTAATCGAGGTAGAGGTAAATATCCAGTTTAACAGAAACTTATCCGATTGAAATAAGGAGAGTTTGGGGACACGATCTCATAATTTCGAAAGTTTATCTACATATTTGTCAACAGTTTAATCACATTCCAAGCCCAGTTCTTTCCTACGCAAAGACAATTTTATTAAAAACCCACCAAAATTAATACACTTCGTGTCAGTAGACAGTTTATGAAAAGCTTCTTTAGGGTCTAACAATATTACATTTCAAAATTATGAATAAAGTTAATCTAAACAATATGTTTTTCAGGTAATAATTCGAATATCTTAGGATAAAGACACGTAATAAGTGCCTTCCCAATGTACTTTTCGGCGTAAAGATAATTATTAATGCTGAAATTCCGTATGCATATTCGTAGGATATAATGAGCACACTTTTATAGAAAAACACGTAAAATTTCGTGCGAATGGCCGGTGAATCTTCTGAGCAGGCAACGACAAGTTACTTAGTTGCTATATCGACTAGGTCGTTAAATGTTTGTTATTAAAATTTAAGCTACAGTTTTGAGGCAAATCTCGGAATTTGTTAAAACGTTCATTTTGGTTTTTCTGTTAAAATCATTTGTCCTGAAATAAAAAAATAAAAACGTGAAATTAAAGAACAAAGGACAATGAATCATGTATTATTTGGAATATTAATTAATAATAAGATTAAAAATAGTTAAACAAAAATTGCCGTAGCCGGAATGTGAACGAGGAACGCTCATCTACTGGTTTTCACATTAACGCCTATTAAAGGACGAATTAAATGAAATAACAGAAATATAATATAAATATAATAAATAATATAAATAAAATGAAATAAGAAAAAATATACATATTTTAACTTATGTAGCATCCAACTGCGTAATTAGGAGCGGGCGACTGAAAGTAGCCAATCTTCATTTCATATTTACTTCAAATACGTTTTAAGCAATTTATAAAATATTAATTTGTAAAGTATAAAAAAAGCTCCACTGTAAGAAACGTACCAAGAAATAATGAAATAATAATACAATGAAATAATATACACATTCCACTCGTAACATACGTACACTCGTAACATAACGTGCATCTATCGTATTCAAAACACTTCTGAAATTATGATCAGAAAGCGAACAATTATCAGAGCGGGCGACTAATTTTGACGCTCAATTACTCCACAAATACTAATATTTTCGAAAAATTCAACATGATCTTATTTGAAGATCTGTTTTTGGTGAACACATTTTATTAAGAAAAAAAATGTATCTTCACAATTGTAGTTGTAGGAAGAGGACGAAGTTTTTTAATTTTTTTAAAATTTTTTTGCAAAATCAGGCATTTTAATAAACATGAGACCTGCACCATGCTCTTAAGCATCTTTTATGATATCTAAGGTACCAATTTAACAAAAAACCTACGATTTTTAAGAAAAATGGTTTAAAGAAAATAAAAATTGCCTATGTTTGACATAAAATTTCGCAAAAAATATGCGTGTTTTTGAAAATCTTACATGGACTTTATTTGAAGATATGCTTTTGATAAATACATTTCTTTAAGAAAAATGTATCTTCATAATTCTAGTTGTAGGAAGACACCGAAGTTTTTTCAACTTTCAAGAAATCAGAGTTTTTAACCAACATATTCCTGCGACCTGCCTGAGACCTGCGACATATTCTTAAACGCTCTTTAGACTATCCAACAACAAAATTTCATCAAACTTGTTGACTTTTTTTTTTTTGGAAAAATGTTGAAAATATCGCTGAGGCTTCATGTAAAGTACCCCCCAAAATTAAAATATCGTTTTCAAACTCAAGCGGCCACGACATCAGCCAGATCGAGCGGGGGATATCAGTGTTGGAGAAAATCGACAGAACGGTTTAGTCGCTGGTGTTGTTCACAGACAGACAGACGGACAGACGTTTTGCCGTCACTCAATCTTTCGGTATCAAGGAGCCATAAAACATGGATTCTGCCTGCATCGCATGTTATAGGACTTTTCTTCTAAATTTAGCAACTGGATTTATCCACATTTTTGTAAACAGGGCCCTGTAATAAGAGTTTTTCTGCCGAAAATTCGCCTTTTTTTTCGCGCAACATTAAGAAGTTCCTTCTTAAGCGCAAGAAAGTAAAAATGAATCAAGCTAGTACTTCAACCTTCTAGCTACACGACGGGAATTCTACAAGAGCCTGAGCGATTAAGAGCATGGACAATCATTGGTCCGACCAGTGGAATTTCGGGTGACGCTTGGCGTTCCTTTCACTCGGGGGAGCGAAAGGGCAGCCGCGAATGGAGAAGGACAATGCATAAGGGGCCGGCCTGGGAGGAAAAGAGCCGGCCGGGAAGGAGGTGCAGGTAGAATTAGTTGTCAGTCGGTGCATGACAGTGGTGACGAGTAGTGACGGCAGTGCGGTGCGGCATGGTCCCAAAGTTCCCTGCTGTGGCCCAAGAGAGAAATATGGCACCACGTTGTTGAAGTAACGAGCCACGAATACACGCATGGCTCTGAAAATGTGTTCGATTTCTACATGAAGCTCTGTGCTGCTTCGCTGTGAATTTGTAAGTAAAATGCACCGTTTGATATGCATGTACCATCATCTAGTTAGAACGGATTCAAAGCTAGAGAGGGGGTTTCAAAACTAACATTGGCAATCAAAAACTACATACGTATAGTAACTTTTCTAGTTACAATATCGCGACATTTTCAATTTTCTAGTGCTTGTTACAATACATTCTTTACGATCCGCCATTATTTCTAATTAATTTGTGGTTGAATATGGATCTAAAATTATTGTTGCAGACATAAAATTACTGGAATGTATACACATAGATATTTATACTAGTAATATTAAAAATTATATTTTCTAGATATTTACGTAATTTAAAACCATTTATTTTTTACGACCTGAACACTTAAGCAATTCAGTATTTTGACAATGGTATGGAATGTCTTTATTCAATAAAAAAAAGTTCATTGTATTTCATTAAGAAAAACATTTTTTTTTATTTCGTAAAGTATCGTATTGCACTGAACGTCATTATGCCTCATATGTTATTTGAAATTAACACTGGAGTATTCGCACTTCTTTTGAAAACTTGCTTTTGAGAACGTGGACGATCACACGCGAAGGAGAAAGTCACAAGCAAATATTTACTTAGTTTCCTCTGCTTCGATTTGCGTCAGCCACAAAGTGTCCAGCTGACGGTCTCTCGTCATTGCGACGAGTTACATTCTGACGTCACACATTGGGTTTTGTTACTTGCACATTTTTCAAGCATTCCTCTTATTGTAAATCCAGGCACTCAAAGAAATGTTATAGTTAAATTTCAATTCGTATTAGTATGTTTGATAAGGCTTAACAATTTTTAGCTCTCATACATATCAATACTTATATTTTAAACTGGGCGTATTTTTACACAAAGCAGTACTTACAAGATCAGAGTGATAATATTCTAACGTTAATCATTTGAAATAATTTTTGCTCCTATTCCAGGTCAAATTTTCAAACCGTCTTTTATTTATTTTTTATTAGTTATTCAAAAAGTTTCATTGATCAACAATACTAAGACTTTTTATAGAGCTCAACGAACTACGTTTAGAAACAGATTATGAACCTATTCTTCATAATTCATTATTTTTTGTTTTTTCTTCCTGGTATTAATGTTTGCCCCTTCTTGATACTATTTGCCGAAACATATATAGACTTGCTATGAATTTTTGAAACGGAAGGGTTCCATTGTCGAGTTGTATTTAGCACAACGCGTTGACAGTATACTGAAACTCAAGTGCAGGGCGGTTCGAGGTTCGAGTTCAATGAATTCGGATAAATACTGAAATTCAATATTCGAATGAATATCGAAACTTCAAAAAATGGTAAAAATCAAAAGTAATTAAACTATAAACGTATGTTTTAATGTAATTATATTTGCATCAAAATGTTTGAATAATAGAAATGTTCATGAGTGTATCAATTAATGAATTATGAGTGATATTAATAACATAATAATTTTGGTAAAAGAAAAAGATTACGAAAAATTGTCCAATCAATATCAAAATACATCTTAAAAATAATGCCAGAATTAAAATTATTTCACATTTACCTAACATTTATTTTGAATTTATTTATTCTCATAAATAAGTGCGTGACGTATGTGTATTGCTGGAAAAGTAAGACGTGAAGAATTGGAATTGTGCGAATGATAATGGATCCATCACACGTCTGAATATTTCACCACATTGTTTAATAGGCATTAATCAGCAGCTCATCGTCACATTATTGTTTCAAAATAAAAGTTTAATAGACAATAATAATATATATTACTAATTTCCAATAAGCGCACAAATGCAAAAGAAAACTATGCAGATCCGATCAAGTGAGATGTGTCTGTGGATTCGTAAGATACCCATGAACCCGAGAAAAATCGAAAAACAATGAAAGAATTTCGATTTTGTCTAAAAAATGCATATATTTGATAGTGTTATTCCGTGTGTTCCTTAATGGTTGTACCACCTAAAGTTTTATATGATGTATATCACTTCTTAGGATACTACTGATGCAAAGACCGAAAAGGCTTGAAAGAAGAAGCCAAATATATAATGTGATATACCAGAACGGGACATGGTTTATTCATAATATTAGTTGTATACGGGGCGACTAAATGGACTTGTAAAATGGCGATATCCGGCCCTAGTAACGCCAGCGCAGAGGGTTGCTATGGTGCAGGGCAGGTAAATAAACTAGCTGCAAGCCTCGTAGGTGCCGGAACGCTGGCTAGATCGATATAATAAAGAATATGTGATTGGTCGAAAAACGTATGACGGACGAAGGCGCGGCTACATGGGGTTGTAAGAAATGAGCGGGTTGGCGGGGGGCAATTAGACTTTCTGGTGTTTACCGCCGTGTTTTGGAAAAATAGAACGTGGGACGCTACCGACCCATCAAGGGTTGCAAAATACAGAAAAACATTGATTCGGACTTGGAGCTTCGTTGAGTGCAGATCGTAACAGTCTGACTCAGAGTGGTGGAGTGTAGGTCGTGAACTCGGCTCTTGAGTTTCGTGGAGTGCAAATAGTGTGCGGACCTTGTAGTTGAAAGTGAGACTTATACATTTTCGTGCGAAAAGTAACAGTCGTCATCGGACTTAGAAATTATTTGCCGGAGTACATCCGCGGACTTGGGCAGTTTTGGGTGTTCACCGGACGATAGTTCGAACATTAGTATTTTATTAAACTCGTGTGAAAGATTATAAACCTAAAGCGTCGGAAAGAACTTAGCTAGATTTTATGCAGTGTGGACTGGATACTTCAGCAACCGCGCAAGATCAGAAGACAGAAGAGCGACTCGGCCAAGTGAGAAGCGTCTTCGGAACGAGCGGGTCGGCAAGACGGTAACATATACTGCAGTATATTAAAATAATATCTTTTAAAAGGGGTCATGGCCATTAAGTAATCTGTTAAAATTAACATTGAATAAATTGTTAAATTTTGTTCTTTGGAAAAAGAAAAGAGTCTGTTCATTTGTCAATCATAAGCTTCTAATTAGTTGGAAGCAGAGAATTTCCATATTTCAGATTCCACGCCAGGCTGTACAGTCGGCAGATCAGGTAATCGGCTATCTTAGCGATAGCGAATACATGTAATCCGAATCCATCGGCCCAAGCTAGCTGGATGCCCATATAATTTTGACAGAATTAAATAGGGAAAAGTTAGTATTAGTTTATGTCACCTGTTCCTGGCGCCTACATCTTTCTATAAATTCGGAACAGGTCAAACTCACGACAACGTATTACGAAGTGAAGGATGGAGGTATATTTCAATAAATATTTGCTATTCATATGTTTCATTATGGAACAGCTTTTGCTATCCTTAGTATTCAAAGAACTGTTATATTGTAAAAGAAATTACACCATGTTATCGCATTATTTGTGAAGACAGTTTGTTAAAAGGTTTAATTTATTGCAGCGTTATACGAGAGTATTATTTCGTATTTTTGAACAGTGTGCGTGTATCATTTAAGCCAATGACCAATATTTATTATAATTGGCCTGCTCTGGGACAATAATAATAATATTAATAATAAAAAATATTTCAAAATTTTCATAAATATTTTGTACATGGATATCAAAATGAGTATTAATTTGAATTTGATTCTAATTACACATACGGCAAAATAAAATAGAACTTTAAAACCAAAAAGAACCAGAATCCGTTCTCCTTAAGGGAAAACTACCCGCTGGGCGGGCGACGAAGCTCAGCTGATCGGAGGCACGGGACATTGTGCAACGCCTGTAGGCCTGCCCCTTGCTTTCTATAGGCGTCGCAGCGTGGAGACGCTACTCGCTGTGTCACCGAGCAAAAGTCGGGCGCAAGGAGTGCGCGAAAGGGCCACCAGGCACGTTCGGAATACGCGGCACTTTTAAAGTTTTACCAGACCGGGGAAACGCTTGTGGCACTGTCCACGTCACCGCTGGAAAAACCCACGAAAGAAATCCTGATTTTCTTTAGGTTAGGGGTGCCTATTCTGAACTCCTGTGTGCATACAAATTTGTTGAAGTTGCGAAGGTGAAAGTTATTCCGTTATGCGCGAGACGAGGTAAAGCCAAAAGGATGAAACGGAAGTCTTGGAAGCGTTCGGTTTACAGATAAATTTGCAAAGTAACACGGACAAGTAAACTCAAAAATCAAAACGCATGTGGACTTTTTAAAATTAATTATGTTGGCTACAACCAAGCTTGACTCTCTAAATTTAAAATATGATACTTGACATTCAAATTTGTTAATATCTTTTTACCACGATTTCTTCATTATTTTCCAATTTTTATTGTAACATTATTTATTTACTCACCCTCACTTATTCATTGTATCTGTTTTAAGATCGATCAAAAAATAGAACTGGAAGGTTGAGTTCCACTATTCTCCTTTTCAAACTTCAATGTAACTTTTCATTGAAAAGTTGAAAGTGAAATTCCCTTTTTGCTCCACTCTTTCCAAATATTACATACTAATAATGCACAGCTTCTTCGGGTTTTAGTTATTTTCGCCTCACTATATTTTAAAATCACAATATTTTAATAAGATTTTGATAATGGTTAGAAAAATATCTGTGTAAAACGTCTCAAACTGATAGGTAAAAAAGTGCCATTGGAACATAAAATGTAGTTTTGTCATTAATATTAAAAATTCTTGCCGACAAGAGAAGTAATTGCGAATCAAAATTGGCGTGTTTCGAAGATTTTTTTTCAACTATTGTTCGAACAATTCTATGATTAGCCCTCTGCTTGGACGTATAATCCATTCTGCCCAATTGCGTGAATCCTAACGGTCCAATTGGAAAGCAATCTGCTTTAATTACCCTATGGGGAATACAAGAATGTTCTGGCACGTGACGGGGTAAAGTCGTTTTATCAACGGAGATTGGAAACAGCAATTTGAATAAAATCCACAGATGAACTTGCAGTGCAAAAATTGTTAGGAAAATGAGAATTTGACCACCAAACGAGTAAGGAAAATAAAATCAAGGTTATTGAAAATTGTGATGGTTTCGTTAATCAACTTCTGTTAAAAAAATCAGAATTTTTTAATAATTACAGTATAGACTCCTTTGAGGAGATTAAATTTGAATGATGTAAATGTAGAACTAAGATTGTGTTTACACTTCGCTGCAGTAAAAAACGCATTTTCCCATATCATCTTGTTTCTCTTATGACACGATCATGCCTTTGATTTCCGGAAAAAAGTTCCACTTTTAGTTCTGGAACGTATTGAGTAATTGGTGTGAAACACTGAAATAGGTTTCTTTCAACCAAGTAGAGGAGTTATTTAGCAGGAGTCAAACACCTACGTGCTATACTATTTTGAAACATGACACAGAAACGTGGACCCTGTTACGGTCAGTTAGGAAGTTATGAACGGTAACTACGAGTCGTGATGACGAGTAGTCGATATGAACTACAACCACAGTCGAGCATGACGCGTTTAAATGGCCACTGCTCCTTGCAATATAGAAGTAACGAAACTGTACGAGCAAAACTTGTAAGTAAAAGTTATTAGATAGTATTTAAATAAAAGGTTGATATACATTTTTACATACCAGGAATAAGCTATATTAATATTATTTTTGTGCTGTGACTCATTTATACTTAATGAAAAATTATATTTTAAGTATAAAATAAAATTTTATTTATTTTCAATTTAAAAATATATAATAAATTCTAAATGTTTTTGTTTATTAAATAACATTTAACTGTCAGAATAAGAAGCGAAAACCAAAAACGACACAAAAATATTCAGCGTAAGTCCACAGTTCTCCAATTGACAATGTCGATAATTGTGCATTCCGAACAGTTCTCGCCACTAAGGGCCATACGGAAAATATTTTTCTTGGACGTCTCTATCTTAAATTGCAAATGTAACTTAACCGAATGTGTGAATTGTACACACTGGGCAATACGTCTTGATCTCTCATTATGCTAAATGCTAGAATAACGGATGGTTTACTTACGTCACAGGTCACTAGTGTTCCTGCAGTACTGTGAAGTACTGGAAAATCAAATCTGATTATTTGCTTCTCCAAAGACTCTCCAACGAGTCTAAAATTTCTGGTTATCTTGTTGGTAACAATTCTCTTTGCCAACTTTTATTTCTATTTAATTTGTTTATGGAAAAACGGAAGTGGTGGAATTCTGGAACACAAGGAAAAAAGTGCAGAAACTTACCACGTCTATTAGCATATCTGTGCACTAAGAAGCGATACGAACGTGTATTTGTTCCGTAAATAAATACGGCAAAATTTTGTTCCCAAAAATTCCCAAAACTCAGAGAAGCTAGGGTATTATAAGTACGAATAAGGGAGCATTACGTTAGATCTAGTAATATTCATCCACTTTTAATCTAAGGAACTTATGAAAATTAAGATAGTACACTTCTTTGAAGACACTATAATTAATTACATCCAAATGAAGCATTCTACCAATCAAGTAATAATGATACATCGTCACTTATATCACTTCTAAAATTTTACATTGCAAGAGATCGAATCTAAACTCGATGGACACATTTATTTCGCGCCAAATCAGAAAGTGTTTTACTCAATGTACTGGCTGTTTTTGGAAATAGATTTATACCATTTTTACTAGACCTTCTTTCCAAGCGTTTATTATTTTATTTACGAAGAAAACTATTGCAATAGCTTGATTGATCCCCTCTCCCAAGTACCATCTAGCGACGCCTAGCCTTCTATGGGTGCCCCGCGTCAACTCCGCGCCGTTAAGCCAGGTCATGCCCAGCCCAAAGTACACCATCTCCCTCCAAGGCTCACCTCTGTGGTGGGCCAAGGGCCCATCACTGTGATTACACTTCTCCTTTCCAATAGGGAGACCTTTCCTGACAGCTCCGTTGCCAATGACCAAGACACCTTAGCACACTTGAAGAACAGGCTACTAAAACTAGTTTGTTGCATTGATTACAAAATTTTACTTTTTGTTAAGTTGAGGGGGTGATTCGTAATCTCATGAACAGATAGTTGGAATCCAGCTTATTTTCACCTACAATACGAAGAAATCATAACCCGCACATTATGTACAGGTACAAATGCACATCATGACAACCTAGAGTGTATGGATGCGGTAAGAGTTTTGTTTCTTTCGTAAATGAAAAATAAAATTCGTTAGCAAACGCCTCGTATCATCATTACATGACTGCATACATGACTGATATGCAGTGAGATTGAGAATGTCTTCACCATCATAACTGAGAATATTTATGCCTTACATGGAAGTCGAATCCACAGCTTTGGTCTAACACAAATTTGAGCGCGCCTGTTTAAGCACCAGATCTACCAAATCACGATATTTTCTGAACATATTCCTTGATTTAACTAAAAAATTACGATTTTTTAGTGTCATTTTTCTAATGCGCCAGAGCCTCAGAGCTACCAAACCACGACATATTCTGAACATACTGATTGATTTAACTTAAAAAATTTCAATTGTTTTGGTGTCACTTTTCTAATGCGCCGACAAATATGTTAAAAGTTGTTCCATTTTATAATATAGCTTCACTTGTTCATTTTATAATATAGCTTCACTTGTTCATTTTATAATATAGCTTCACTTGCGTATTATACAATTCTGATTATATTTAGATGACTCGCCTACAAGACGACTGTGATGGATTCAAGAACAACTTCATCTTAAGCAAAAAATTCGCCGTTTTCCGCCGCACGGTTACATAACTTTCTCTTCTTACGAAGTATTCGTAAGGCGAGAAAGTAAAAAGAGCGTATGAATCTCAGGTCGTAATAGGCGTCGGTATGCGTGAACGTGCGCCATTGTCTCGCTTACATAACCTGAGGGCAGCGACGCCCCCTGCGTTCGGAAGGAAGCGCGCTCGTCATTCCGGTTCATTTGCGGCGCCGTGACGTGAATCGCAGCGCGTTCCATGGACTGATGCTTTGGCGATTCCCCGCACTTCCTGCCTGCATCGACAAGTTCACATCTGGGGCAGAAGGCATCCAGCACGCAGTTAGTGGGAGGCGAGATTCGCTTCGGAGAGAAGATTTTTGTAAACTAATGTTTTGGTAACAGTAATATAATTTGGCACAATGGGATTCATCAGAGCAGCAACAGTGTTTTGACCAATTGGACTCAGGGATGTAGCATCAAGC
The DNA here is from genome assembly GCA_031308135.1 of Acheta domesticus. NCBI lineage: Eukaryota > Metazoa > Arthropoda > Insecta > Orthoptera > Gryllidae > Acheta > Acheta domesticus. Next base: position 169,132,845 of record JAHLJT010009419.1, read on the forward strand.
ACAAATAGTTATTGCAAGTTTGTATTTTTTATTCCGCCATGTAATTTTGATAATATCAACATTACTCTCACGACTGTAACTAAATGCCAAAAATTGAAACAAACAATTCCAATATTCCAACCATGAATTAAACTTTTATTGTTTCAGACACTAATTACTTTTTTGCACTTACCTGTCGGTTATAATGAAACATATTTTTGAAAATAAATTAGATCTTGAATACTAGAAAACTCTCAAAATTCGTATAAAAATGTCACAACTGTAAGCAATACAGAAGTTGTAAAAATATGATTTTACATTTTACGGAAAACATTAGAAGCAGGCTTTAGTATTTAGAACTAAAAACAATTGGGAAATACGGACGAAGGGATATACATTACGATGTAAAATGTCGTCCATTTTATGAATCTTGTTTAGGTTGCCGAGTCTGGATTGGGTTGGAGAGTAGCAGCTTTTAATAAAAAGCGCGACAACTCTAGAATGCAACCACTGAAAATCATTTCTGTAACTCGCGATCGTTTGTCCATTTCAGTGAAAAACGTACAAAAGCATGTTTTTAAGAACAACGCCGAGGGTAAACCTCAATGATGCTTTGTATAAAATTGCTTAAACATCCACAAATCATCACTAATTTCTTCTTCTTTTTCGATATTTAATACGATTAAACCTCACCTCTCTGCCAACCTGTCGAGCTAAGACAGACACATTCTTTCTAATGAGATGTGCAGGATACTCATGAATATGCTAGGAGGAGGATACAGTTTCTACCAGAGTCATTCATTATTACAACAGCTAACGTTTGGAGTTGCATTGTTCTAGAATGAATAATATGTTTATCAAAGAAATGAATGCCAGCCTGGATAGCCGCGGTTGCTCATACTGAAGGTTCGTGGTGGACTCGACCCGAAGGATCGGGGGATCGAACCCCGCTATGAATGTTTGTCCTTATGTGTTCTCCTTACAGTTGCCCAAATGTTAAAAATCACAGCGGTCGCTATATGACCAAGCAGTTAAAAAGCGACGTTAAGTCAATAAAAAAATAAAAAGATGAAAGAACAAGCACAGACGTTCATTTCCGAACTGAAACTGGAGGTCAGGACCCTCCCCCTGGAACCGAGGTGGTTGGGGCGCTCTTTGATTGGTGATTTCAGGCGCGCCAACTGCTAAAGTCATTATTCGTTATCGTAGTCGTATGTGTAATGCTTGTTTTTATCCGGAGACGGCGGTGATCTTCCCCGGCTGGATGGTGAGATCCGGCGCCAACCCACCGTCGGCTGACGGGATTTTCCCCAACCAGGTATTTCCCGCCATCAGCACACCTCCCCAGCCGGGACAAACTCTAAACTCCCAACCGGTCTCCCGGCATGAACGGTAGTATAGTACAGTAAGTGTATGTGTTTGTAAGGGAGGAGGATAGGACAAGGAAGAGGAAGGAAAGATCGGGCGCGGCCCCTGGCCCGTTTGTTAGGGTACTGTTCCGGCATTCGCCTGGTATTCATCGGAGAAACCACGGAAAACCACGGATCAGAGTAGCCGGTCGCTAGAATTCTCCTCCAGACAGCGACTGAATTCAACCTAGCGATCTAGCTAGTGTCGAAAACCCTGCCACCTTCGAGACTCGAACCTACGATTTGCTGCCAGAGGCATTGCAGTAACATCAGTCGATGCCCTGATCCACCTCTCCCGGCAGAGCGCTCTCCCACTTCGGAGATCCGATCAACATGTTGTAATACCTTCTTTCCCCCCCCCCTACGGCGCTAGACCAAGCGAAGTCTCCAACGCCTCCCTCCCGGATTCTGGCATTCTGGCTCGCTGAACGCCCAACCGCTTTCCGAGATAAGAGATTTTGTCTCGGATTTCCTGGAATATTCTCTAGCACCTTATTGGTTGTTACATTCTTGACTGGCCCTTCGACGTTTTTCCTTTTTGTATATATTCATCCTGGAATATGTGAGAGTGATTAATCAGGAAACTGTTAATTCATGATTCAGCAGAACATGCACGACTCTTCAAAACACAAGCTGCAGACATACAGCTTCTGTTTATTATGGAAGTTTTAAATGAGGTGTTTATTGTATTGTATTGTGTTACGATGCTGTTCAGCGAGCACCTGTGCTTTCCACTGTAGATGCACCAGACGGCAGCTGCACAGCTAGGCGACGCAGAGGTATGTCGGGAAATCGCAGGAGGTGCAATATCGATTACGGACCTTCCTCGAATTACATCGCGCGCGTTTTCAAGAGCTTTGAGCGTGAGCCGCACGCTTCCGTCTCGCCACGCATCGACGCCTTCCGCTGAAACCCGGAATTCGCACATTCCCTAGTAAACATTGGGTTACGTAAGTTGGAGATCCTCTTGGAATCGTGATGAGGTACAGTGAATCAGTTAATGCGAAGTAACTACAGGAAATATGAATGCAAATGACCACTTACTCTCTTACCTAAGATGTTCTCGTGTTTCTAGGTTCTCCGAAACCAAAATATGTCAACGTCAAGGTGTGTTTTGAGTACCTATTTGCGGTTTGAGTAAAATAAAGAAGTCTAGAACCACGGTAAATTTCTTTCTTCTTATTTGACTGAGTTGCCCGTCACTGGGCTCTGGAAAGTGTTTTTCATGTTTGAGAGATTGGTTGTTTCAAGGGCATTTACTTTTAAATACCCACCTCTGATGAAAACTATGGTTACTATAAAATTAGAAAGGTCTTTACTAGAAATGTTTAATAAATATAAATAAAAAGGAAGGCTGTTGGTCCCGATAGACGAATTCGCTAAGGCAGTAGTGGCGTTGCGCTCTCAGGCGGAAGGATCGCGGGTTCGAGTCCTGTCTCGGGCATGGAGTGTTTGTGTACGTATGTATGTGTCGTCCTTTCATCTTTCCCCACTCATTATCATTATCAACATCATCATCATCATCATCATCATTTCATCTTCCATACCTCCAGGGCTAACAACCCTGGGAGATAAAAATTGGATCCAGCTAAATGCTGGTCCCTTGATAAAATTACAGGCCCCTGCTACCGAGATAATGATATTGAACCCCTGTAAATGCAGCGTTCATGCACGTGTGGTCAAAGTCGGCCTATTCGCGGGCGCCAAAAAAGGAGGGCTATTCTCAAATTGTTTATTTGAATTACAAATCTACCAATACACGAATTACAATTAAATGCAACTAAGTATTAATACTATTATTGATTATCACTTCTGAATTAATGTCTAATATTTGAAGTCAATCGTGAGAACAGCACATGCTTAATTTTTGTAATATCATTTGTTATGTTGTTTCAATGATTACATTAAATTTTTTACTCTATTCAATTGTATGTAGTTTACTAATAAGTCTAATAAAACCTTATTAAAAGGTATCTTCTACACTCCATTTATCACAATTATTTAGACTTATTAGTTAGCTATATACAATTGAATAGAGTAACAAACTTAATGAAATCATGGAAACCACACAACAAATGATATATAACAATATTTAAAAAAAACAATTCAAATAGATTTATTGTGTATTCGGAAAGGTAAACAGAGTGACTATCCTACTTATTAATATAATATGTTATACAATTGCATGCTAGAAACCAGTACAAGCCAGCCGTTACGATCCATCCAAACACGTTCTCGGATTCAGCACATGCAAATACGGACATCTCTCCCCCACCGTCCAGCGCTGCATTAGTCACATCTGACTTACGAAATCATTCCGCCGCCCAAAGGTCACGCTGTTTCGAAAGCCGCAGGAAGATTTCTTCCCCGGGAACACGCCTTCGAAGCTTTTTCGTCCGGAGCAAAACTCGGCCGCGTGAGGCGGCGTCGTGATTTCGCTGCGTGCGGTGCGCGAAGTTGCCACAGGTGCCGCCAGGGTCGCACAGGTCGTATTTGTTGCCTGAGCTGGAAGGAAGCTGTTTCCTTTTTCCTACAGAAAAAACCGTGTTCTACGATGCTAAACGTTGAACGAAGGGCGTTATCGTACACGTATGTTACGTTAAATGACGTTAATTGTATTGCTGTTGTGACTGAGTTGAAAACACGTGTATCGTTACTACCGGCTTAAATAATACATCGGTATTTTTTGTGTGTCCTCTAGTAAACGACCTTTATTTGATATGACGTCGAAGAAATCACTGAATGTCTTTTGATAATGTTCATTTCTGCATTATTTCTTAATTCCACTTCATAAAGCGTCAATATTCCTTGCCCTCGGAAGTAATCCTTACTTGTAATTTTGTTTGCTTAGCATCAATCTCGGGTTTATAATAAATTCGTGTCGTCACGTACATCCACGTACATCCATAACACAGCACTTTACGTAGATGAAAAAATCTGCTTATTTTATGCAACTAAATTGGAACATTAGTTCTGGAGAGCACAGGTTATACGCATCAAGATTCTTCGTCATCTCTGTTATTTTGTGTCTTCTTCATAGTGTACAGATATACATGTGTGTTAAAATAAATGTTACAAACATCTGAGGCACGCATGGGACGTTTTTTGCCAATGAAAATATGGTGAGAAGTTTCATATAACAAAGTTACACCCATAACATTTATCCCTGATTAGATGGCAACGCATCGTGTATTGGTGTTTGGCGGCTTACGAAATACATTTGATTGCCTCAGAACGTGACCCGCCAATCACCAACGCTTGAAAGGTTGCCTTCGAATCAGGGGCGAATGCAATATCCGTTTAAGGAAATTTTCCACTATAAGTTCATTGACAAAAGTGTTCATCTTCAACCCCTCTACAAGCCTCAGAAGTGTGCAAAATTTATTCTGAGAGGCCTGTACTTTGATAACATCTTCCACAAAGTTAAAGTGAAAGAAAAATTCTTACGAAAGTGATTGAATACATGGTGGCAAATTATTTTACTGCTATTATTGCCTTACATAGCTACATAAACAATAAAAAAGAAACAAAGAAAAAAGTTTTTACCATGTGCCCTATGCAGTGCATTGTGACCTGGAAAATGACCGGGCATCGCCTGGATTACTTCCTCCCTTCACCACGGGCCCGGTTTATGATAATTGATATATTCAATGATGGAAACTCATTCAATCACGTTTAAGGAAGTGCATTTACTTACTCTTCTGTACTCATGACGATATACAGTTGAATAATGCAACTGTAAATTGCTAGAGATCAATATTGCTTATTGCTTTTCTAATAAACACATAATTTAACCATAACGAAACAGAAGCTGTATGTCTGCAGCTTGTGTTTTGAAGAGTCGTGCATATTCTGCTGAATCATGTATTAACAGTTTCCTGATTAATCACTTTCACATATTCCAGGATGAATACATACAAAAAGGAAAAACGTCGAGGGGTCAGTCAAGAATGTAACAACCAATAAGATGCTAGAGAATATTCCAGGAAATTCAAGACAAAATCTCTTATCTGGAAAAACGATTCGACGTTTGTTGAATGCTGATTCTCGGATGAAGAACTGTTGGTTTACGGAGACAGGCCACCAGATGCCTCCTCAGTCGCAGTTTCTGTACGTCATCTGGTGGGGGCTTGCAGAACTTCTTGGGTGTGCGATGAAGCAAGGCCGACTAGAAGAGTATATTAGAAGGCCTGAGCCAATGTGAATGTCACGTGATCTGACGTCACAATCGGTGGCTGAACATTTTTCGTTTCCGTATGTTATCGAGTTAGTATATTCTAGCTAATTGGCCCTTGTAGGAAAGTTTAGATGCGAAGAAATGTTTTAATAATTCAGTATTAATTGTGTGCACTATTTCCTGCACAAAAAAAATACCTTCGTCCATTATCTTCGAGAAAGCAAGGTATGTCTACTTCAATATTGTTTGATTTAAGTATGTGGTGCAATTATCAAATATTTTATGTAATATGTTTTGTTGTTGCACTTGGATGTTTGGTTATACTATTATACCCTGCATTTGTTTCAGTGAATACTTGCAAACTATCCTAAATGGAAGGTGTTTTGAAAATTAGGCAGGAGAAAAATATGAAACAAATATAACGTGAAGCGTACCGTGTTGTTGATCAAATTATGATGGATCGACGGAAGGCGTTGCAACTTTGAAACTTCCAAACAATCCTGCTCTGTGACAGAAGTGTATGAAAACAAATAGGAAAGATTTTGTCCCCTCAGAGAACTTGTCTGTGTGTGTAAAACACTTCGACTCAAAATTTATTCTCTACCAGAACAAGGCAGTAAGAGGAGATGGTGTCGTGATACATACTAAATGTGAAAGATGCATACTCTTCTGTCTTAGTGAACAGCCTCAGTACTTGACGAAGACTCACGAAGTGTTTCAGATATTGATATCCGAAAATTTTGAAATTAAGTTCCTGAAGCATGAAAATCAAAGAACTTTATTGAAAGGCATTGTGTGAGAGACGGAGATCCGATTAATGGAAAATACGGTTTGGAGTTGTGGACAAATTCTGCTCACTTTAATAGAACATTGTGTATCTAAACATTTTGTGACATAAACACTGTAAATTAGGAATGTTCAGTTGTAAGTAAAGTGGTATCAGGAATATAAGACGCAAGGTCACAAAACTGAGTGCAAAATAGGAAGACACTAAAGTCAATTTAAAGCGTCCGAAACAATTTTTATGTATTTCCAATGTGATTTGTGTCTTGAATAATCTCATAGTCTTACATAGTCTGCTGGAGTACTTTTTGAATAAAATATTGCTTTCCTTCCTTCCTCTTCTTATTTTTCAGCAGCTAGAATTTCACTAACTTACCTATGAATACTTTACTGTTTCTTACAATATAATCAACTATTATTATTAATTACTAATACGGCCATCAGAGAAATATCTGATTAATTTAATATGGATGTTAGTAGTAATGCATTAAAGTAGACAAATTGAAAGAAATAGAGCAGGAAATAAATAAATAGAATTCTCATGAAGGTACTTAATTTCTTATGAATATCAATTATGGCAGCAAAATTGTTTCATGAATTATACAAAATCTTATATTATAAATAAGGTAGCATGTACAAAAATTATGTTCATTTACGTGTACGAAAATTGTACAATATCGGAATACCTTAATATAAATAACTCTAAAATAAATTCCTATAGCATCAAGAAGGCTTAATGTCTCCTCGTGTTATTTTAAACAAGTATGGGTTTGGGTTTCCATGCGATTTTAAGCGCTAGATCTCTGTTTAAAACTTGGACAGCATGCATTTCCTCCCAGCCACCCTTCGTGACGTCATTCGGCGAAGGAGCAGGCCTTCTATTCTAGACGGCCTTGGATGAAGCCAGTTAGCGAAGAAACCCCAACTGAAACATTGAAATGAGATGCAGGAAATACATTTAGAACAAATAAACTTCAAAATTCAGAATGTAAATTTTTGATGTTAGTAACGTTTGTAGAGCAAAATACTTTAGAGGGTAATTATTCTTTCTATATTAGTCATATAATTAATTATTACTCTTCAAAATTAATTAAAACTATGGGTAACTAATCAAAAATGACGAGGCAAAATTAATCGTTCAAAAAATACTATTTTAATAGACCTTAAAAAAATAGCAATGAGAGTTTCTTTTTCCAAAAAAGTGCTCTGAAAAACTTTCCAAATAACAAACACTTTTTTAAATCTGGAGAGAGCTAAATAAACTTGTCAATGGACAAAGGATGGATTTTCTAAAACCACACCCACTTGCCAGAAGATTAGCTTCTGACTTGTTGGTAAGAACAAAGACATTTATAGCATCTTTGCATGACCTATTGAAGATTTATTTTGGTATTTAAGGTCGCATCAACTACTAGGTCATTAGCAACCACTATTAGATTTATCGTTATGGTATGAGGATGAAACGATATGGCGATGTTAGAGGGTGAAAGAACGAACACATACAACCATGCCCAAGGCAGGACTCGAACCCGCGACCTCTCCATCCGAGATCACTACGGCACTACGGTTTTAGCGATTTCGGCCACGGGGCCGACTATTAAACATTTGTAACATTTGTTGGTAAACGTTTTGTGGACTTTCCTCCTTATCGAAATTCAAAGATTTGCAAATTTGGCACTAAACAATCATATCCTTACGTTCCTAAGTCACCCATTATAATGACGTATCGGAAATTTATTATTAACTCGCCCTTGCGCGAAACGTGGATTCCAAAGCTTGTTTTCCGTGTGCGAAACAGCTATTTTTTCACAGAGTGCGAAACATCTGTAACGATTCGCTATTGTCTTTCGTCTTGACGTCTTTGTTTTTTTATTTACAAACAATAGAATTAGGACACTAACTGAAATACGTTTAGGTTTGAAAAGTAAGATATATATGTATAGTTATTTGATATTTAATTTATATTCTTTTACTTGACCCATTGCGTTTCGCTCTTGGCGAGTTAAAAAATAGTATACGCAACACAGACGGGAGATTATTCCCGCACTCGTCCCTTTCATGACTCGAGCGAGAATCACCTGTTTCGCGCCCTGGTTATGTAAACTATTATTGAATAGTCCAAGTCACTGACATTGGCTAGTTTTAACAAATAGGAGCAGGCAATTTTTATCAATTGGTTTTGTGTCAATTATATCAATTTTTCCAGCATAAAAAGATCTAAAAGAGGTCTTAATAGCATATACGCTGAACTAATTGTTCTGTCTTCAAAATAATTTAGCATCACAAAATGTCTTTATTTCGTATATTGTAATATTGCAACAGTTTCTGCCTGCAAAAGTATCAGTGGGATACTTCGACGCTGCACTTTATGTTGAAGAAAGTATCAGACCTATTTGGTACATATTAGTTTACAAAATTAATCTTTTAAAGAACATTTTGGTTAAAAAAGGGTTTACGAGGACTCCCACGTAATTTTTTAGAGTAGACTCTATGAAGAGCCTGAATTAATACAGTCATATCTGTGAAATGAATATAATAAATTTCATTTTATATTTTTACATCGTATAAGAAAGCGAACGTAATTTAAATAGGAATTCAATTGTCTTTTACAAAGGCATCAATATGATTTTTCGTCGTTGTTCCACTTTCTCTTCTTGGGGTCAATTGCCACCCACACCAAACATAACCTGAACTATCAGACGAAGTCACGATCAGACTTCTGAACTGCCATCTTCGCAATCTGGGATCTGAAGCACTGCCGAACGCCAGCAAATATTCACCCCTGACCTCGTATTGAAATCTGGATTTCTTAATTCAGGCGCTGTTTGCAAATACTTTCTTCAAAATGACCATTGCGAGTTTCGCCAAGTAATTTGCAATAAATACGTTATACGTTATAACAGGGATAAATTTCAATATTACTAGAAACATTAATGATTTTTTAAATTTTAATATTTGAATAATATTACAATGATCGAAATGAACGTATTGTAATATCTGTTGAAAACACTCATAAATGTGTACCTCCTTTGTTTAAAAAGAACGTATATCGTGTAATTTTTGTATTTCGTAATTGAAATAAAACTAATGGTGCTACAGAATGGCACAGACTTTCTCGTATTAGTTTTATATTTCCTTGGGCCTTTGCTAGCTATTCGCAATGGCCACATACTCTTTCTTGCCAGCTACCATCTATCACGGCCAAAAAGTACATTTTTTGGTCATTTTCTTAATTTTTCAGTTTCCTATTGGTAGAACGGAAGTATTAATTTTAGAATATTAAAGAACACAAAAACATAGTCCTAAATAGCAATTTTCATTTAAAAATTATTTTTAGCGCCACTAAAATTGCAAACTTTGAAGCTCATTTTCACAGAAAGTTTTTGAGTTTTCAAAATACTTTATTTGAAGTTAATTCAAGCACGTACACTCACAAATATAATAATCTTTACAAATTGCTGGTAATGTGCATATTAAAGATGTGAGAGATCTTTCAAAAAAATTAAAATTATGTAATTTTCTGAAAAACAAAAAAATAACTCAAAATAAACTTTATTACGTCAGATTAAAGAGTGTAATTAGCACTATCCGTTCGAAAAGTTTGAAAAAAAATTGCAGCCATATATGAGAAAATAGCGTTTGAGCGTTTCTGAAAATGCGAAATTTTGAGCTACTTTTGACAGAAAACGGTTGTGTTTTCCAGAAACTTTACTTGACATTATTTAAAGCACATGTACGTGTAAATATAATAATGTGACAAAATCGCCGCTAATGTAAATATTATCGACGTGAGAAACTTGTGAAAACATTTCCTTTTTTGTAATTTTTGAAAAAAACAACCTATAGAGCAGTATAGCTTTTATGTCATCTGATAGAGTACATTTACCACTATCCCTACCAAAAGTTTAAAAAAACATTTGGAGCCGTTTTCGAGAAAATCTTGTTTTTGTAATTTTTTAAAATTGCACATATTGCACGAAAACTACTAAAATTTGGAAAAACATTTACATAACCTTTATGAAAGAACTCAATATTCAGAACAAATTTTATTTGAAGAAAAAAATCTCTATCTTGAATTTTGCAGTTGGAGAAAGACGCCGAAAAAAATTCAAACTTTCACAATATTCGAAAATTCTTATTTATCCGTGAAAATCGGACCTATGCCATGTTAAAAAGTGTATTTTACTCTATTCTTACAAGAAATTTAAACAAAATATTTGGAGCCGTTTTTGAGAATATTTTGAAAATCCCAGGGGGCTACATATAAAGTACCCCCAAATTATACAGAATCTTTTTCAAAATCTCAAAGCTTCGACTAGAACCAGATCGATCGGTGAATATCCATTTTGGAATAAATTGTACGTATGTAAGAGGTTTTTTTTCTTAATTTAGCAACTGGTTTTATCCACTTTTTCGTTTTCACGGCCCGGCAATGAATTTTTTTCCGTCGAAAAGTGGCCATTTTTTCGCGCAGCATTACATAACTTTCCCTATACTACGTATATCACTCCGTGTATACGTACGTATACGGGAAAGTAAATATATGGTCTCTTTAATTCGAAAGTTAGTGACAATGTTCTCAAAAAGTTACAAGAAAGGGGTAGTTATAAAATAATTAATGCTACTATAGCATGTCAAAACGAAAATGATTTATATTTCAAATACCTTTCAAGAATTAAATAAAACATATACGAAATCTAGATATATTTCAGCAAAATTTGGGACCTTGCTGGATGTTATGCATAGTCAGTGATGAGATATATCACTGTGATATATTGTAATTCTACTCTTACATTTACACCTTTGTTATATCTCTCTTTATACTTTTGCATCAACCACATAATCTGTTCTATGTTAAGTTTTAGAGAATATAAATTACTTTTTAAACAAAATATTGGTATCTTGCAATAAACAAATAAGAATTACTATTTCATTTCAACAATCGAAGCGTAAATGTAAGAAGCGGGAGGATTTGGAAGAATTTTTGAAAACCTTCTCACTTCGTCCTGTAATTAAAACAGTTCAATTTCTAATTTAGAGTCATACCCGCCAGCACGACAAACAAATACGTGTTTTACTGATTTTTTAGAAGTAAAAAAGGTGTTTGAGCGTCAGAAATATTATAAGTTTAATTATAAGCTTCAGAAATATTATCAGTTTAATTATAAGCTTCAGAAATATTATAATTTGTTTATTTAAGGTCAACTATTTTTCTGAAATCACATTAACAGAACATTCTACGATTAAAATTCCACTATTGGCATTTATATCAGTGGGCAGCTTATAGTTTCTCTTTATTTCCTAGGCGGACTTGCAACGCTTATAAATGGCTACTTGGAGCAACATACTTCGAATTCATTACAAAACAATGGGAAATACTAGCGGGAAGTTCCAACGATTCATTGTCAGAGCAAGTGCGTGGCCGCTCTCGGAGGTGCAGCTTCGTGTTGCTCCCCTGGCCGTTTGGGGGCGGGCCACGCCCGCGCCGCGCCGCGGATCTGCCCCGGGCGAGGGAGGCCCCGTCGTGAGGCGCCGCCCCGTCACGCCCCCGCTCCCCCAGCAGACGCCCATCCACTCGTGGACGCCGTTTCGGCCAATCGGCGAGCACGTGCATGAGGAAAAGTTCACCAAAGGCAGGATATCGCGAAAGAGGAGGGACTTCGACTTTTGACTTTTATAAAAACATTATTAAGGTTTCAATACATTTTTATTAATTTGAACAAGTTAGGCTGGCTCATATATCCATTAAGATGTTTACATAAGTTCCAACTGCATAATTTTAGACAGTCAAGTTTTTATTCTGGTTTTAAAATGTAGTAAAATAATAAATTGGTGAGATCTGTGGCAACGTTTCGATGATTATTGTTCCTTCATCATCATGCATGTGTAAAAATAGCCTGATGATGAAGGAACAATGACCTTCGAAACGTTGCCACAGATCTCTCCATTTTAATATTTGACTATGTTTTAAAACCAGAATAAAAACTTGGCAGTCTAAAATTATGCAGTTGGAACTTATTTATATATCTTAACGCTTTTATTAAACTTGTTTATCTTTACGAAAACTTGTGAATTTAATTTAGATTTTTTATTACGCCATGTATCATGATTACATACATGTATTTAATTATTTTTACTTTCCCGTATACGTACGTATCCACGGAATGATATACGTAGTATAACGAAAGTTATGTAATGCTGCGCGAAAAAATGGCCAATTTTCGGCGGAAAAAATTAATTGCCGGGCCGTGAAAACGAAAAAGTGGATAAAACCAGTTGCTAAATTAAGAAAAAAAATTCCCTAACACGTGGTGTAGGCAGAAACCCTGTTTTCTAGGTCCTTGATACCGAAAACCCAATTGAAAGGAAAACGTCCGTCTGTCCGTCTGTCCGTCTGTCCGTCTGTCCGTCTGTCCGTCTGTCCGTCTGTCCGTCTGTCCGTCTGTGAACCCTGCTAGCGGCTAAATCATACGTACAATTTTTTCCAAAATGGATATTCCCCTATCGATCTGGTTCTAGTCGAAGCTTTGAGATTTTGAAAAAGATTCTTCAAAATTTGGGGGTACTTTATATGAAACCCCGGGGATTTTCAAAATTTTCTCAAAAACGGCTCCAAATTTTTTCTTTAAATTTCTTGTAAGAATAGAGTAAAATACACTTATTAACATGGCATAGGTCCGATTTTCACGGATAAATCGAAATTTTCGAAAATTGTGAAAGTTTCCAATTTTTCGGTGTCTTTCTCCAACTACAAAATTCAAGATAGAAATTTTTTTCTTCAAATAAAATTTGTTCTGCATATTGAGTTCTTTCATAAAGGTCATGTAAATGTTTCTCAACATTTCAGTAGTTTTCGTGCAATATTGCGTGCAATATATGCAACATTAAAAAATTACAAAAACAGGATTTTCTCGAAAACGGTTCCAAATTTTTTCTTTAAACATTTGGTAGGGATAGTGGTAAATGTACTCTATCAATGACATAAAAGTCATATTGGTCTATCGGTTGTTTTTTTTTTAAATTACAAAAATGTAAAATTTTTTACTTGTCTCTCCGTCGTTAATATTTACACTATCGGCGATTTTTTTACATTATTATATTTACGAGTATATATGCTTTAAATAATGTCAAGTAAAGTTTCTCGAAAACACTACCGTTTTCTGTGAAAAGTAGCTCAAATTCCGGCATTTTCAGAAACGCTTAAACGCCATTTACTCATATATGGCTGCAAATTTTTTCTTGAAACTTTTGTAACAGATAGTGATAATTACACTCTTTAAAATGACGTAAAGTTTATTTTGAGAAAATTATATAAATATAAATGTTTTGAAAGATCTCTCACATCTTTAATATGCACATTATCCGCAATTTGTAAAGATTATTATATTTGTGAGTGTAAGTGCTTCAAATAACTTTAAATAAAATATTTTGAAAACTCAAAAATTTTCTGTGAAAATGAGCTTCAAATTTCGCATTTTTAGTAGTGCTAAAACGCCTCTTAAATGGCACATTTTCTTTTAAATTGCCATTTACGGCTAGGTTTTTGTGTTCTTTAATATTCTAAAATTAATATTTTCGTTCTACCAATAGGAAACCGAAAAATTAAGAAAATGACAAAAAACTGTACTTTTGGCGGTGGCAATTCCGAATAGCTAGCGAAGACCCAAGGAAATAGAAAACTAATCCGGGAAAGTCTGTGCCATTCTGTAGCACCACTAGTTTTTAATTGAATTGAATTGCCTTATTGTACTTGGCGTGACTCAGACCATGAGGCCTGCTCTTGCTTCTGACCACGCAAATTTCGTTACCCAACTAGCGGAGAAAGAAGGTATTCCTTGGGCGACGAAACAGACGATTTTGAATTTAGCTCAGAGGCGTCATTTAGGTTTGAGGATCTTTTATATACAGTAAATCTACTAACATGGGACAGCTGGCTTTACTTCCCCTCCGGAGGAACGCGTACGAAGGATTTTTTTCGCCCTTAAAAACCCAAGGCTTCGATCGGGTTTGGGGGACTGGTAGAAAACTATTATTAATGTTTCAATGTATTTTTATTTAATTTGTTTTTTTTACAAAAAATTGTGAGAGTTTCATTTAGATTTTCTTTTGTTACTTGTGTCATGATTAAATGAGAGTATTTAATTATTTTTAATATTAATCTACTTATATTACGCGTTTCAAGGTATTTTCAAGGCGTACAAGAGTATTATATTTTTCAGTGAGAACGCTTCAAAACCTTTTATTTTTCGACACCTAGGATTGTGATATTACCTATATAACCTATAACATAGTAGACAAAGAAATACATAATGAGATACAAGAAGTGATATACAAAAAATAACAAAACTCCTCCTTTTAGAATCTAAATAAAGGAATTTAAATAGATAATAATATCTTGTTAAGTACATGGAATAAAAGGGAACACATTTACTCTGCATTCTAAAATGATGCAAAACTAAATAAAACGGGTTTCTCTGATAAAATGGTATGTGAATATCTTACTAGACACTTACATATGAACTTATTTAGAACAAATGACAGTAATTACTTCGTCGAGAAATGACATAAGGCAGTAGACGCTCGTATAAAGAGGAGAGAAACTTCGTCGAAATGTCTGATAATGAAACGTTCATATTTTACTAGATCCAAATATTCGTAAATGAGAACATACCATTATATTATATGATATACAACAGAAAATCTTTTGTGCAGTATGTTAAAAGCATGTACCCGACCACCATTATACCAAAATTACCTCCTCTTGACAATAAAAATCAATGACCGTTGTCGATATGACACCATGTTTTCGAGGTTATGTAAGATCTGCGAGACTAAGATCTCAATTAACTTCAAGGGCAAGGAAAGATTCGTGCACTTCGGACACGTTGTTTCTTTTATGATCACTCCCACAACATCAACCAAACAAAGTGTGATATATGCACATTACAGCTATCTGAACATGCTGATCAAATTGCTTCATGAGCAACAAAAGTGGGATTGGAATTAAAATTCTGACATGAGATAAGCTTTAGAGAAACAGCACACTGTTTTAACTTATTTTCTCTAAATTAAAATTGAAGAAAACAAAATTGTTAAATCAAGGGACGTTTTATTATGTTGGAAAGATTTCGACAATTTGTTATGTATTGGCTGCCTTATTTTCAGTTGATGCTAGATGCGTGGTAAATAATTGAGGGGCCGCCAAATTTCCGGCTATTTTTTTGCGATTCCTCTTCCCTACACGTGACCTCTGAGACCTCTTCCAATGGTCTTCACGCACTTCGCTTCGGAACGCACTGGCGTGGAAAGAAACTGCAAGGTTGGAAGCTCAAAGCAAGCATTTGAGGCTGACCTTCTTCCTCACAATTCGGAAGCAAACTCCTCTTCGAAATCTTGTTTCTTACGGTAATAATTCCACGCACGAGTATAACGCGTCTATAATAAAATACAAAATTCAAATATTTATTGAAAGGGACATTTGTCAACAAACGCATGTGACAATGCGTTTACTCACGTATTTTGTATTCGATGCTTCGGTCACAGAAAGTGATACTGTAAGATTCGTGAACTTCATCCTTTCGAAATACGAGATACGAAGACCGACAGTTCTCTTGAAGGCAAGAGATTAATAAACCAAATGATTGTAGAAACAAATTGTATCTTGAGTGTAATGTAATATAATGAACGTAATGAAATATAAAATTACCTGAAATGCAAGTATTTGTAATTATTTTGGTCGATGGAGTACAAATAGACCTAAACATATATACTATATCTGTTAATTCTTAAGCAATTGGTAGTAGGACTTTTAACTTAACTCTATTATAATTATATATTATAATTTCAATGAACGTTGTTCAGATACTTGATATACCGTTCTTGTTTAGAATATCTCGCAGATGCTTACTATCCGGAGTCGATATCCATCTCGCACACAATGATAAGTGCCGTAAAGAAAAACTTGCAAAATCGTTGTTGCCGTTTCAGCACATTACCTCTACTACCTTTAGCATCATAGCGAGAAATTTCCGTTCAAAAAGAACTGGCATACTCGTAAATGACCAGTCAGCATCTTTCTTGTATGGGTAAAAAAAATTGATACTCGACTTCCTGATATATTCTTATTCGTTCGTGCAGTATGTAGAAAAAAATCACCCAATTGACAGTAAAAAGTGATACTATTGAGAATGAGTAGAAGCATTCAGTAGTGACAGAAGTAAAGAGGCGTGAATGTGAAAGTGAATGTGTGAAACAGAGAGAGAGAGAGAGAGAGAGAGAGAGCAAGAGAGAAAAGGAGAGAAAGAAAATGATAAAAAACAATTGCCTTCATCAAGTAATAACATCGTAAAATATACATAGTCTTTTTTATTTACGTTGGAGTTTCAATTTAACAATAAGTAGTAAAGTAATATAATTCACATTAATTTTCTGAATTATCCAATAAAACATTACGTATATTACTTGCTATCTATATTAGCTCTGTTTATAAAAAAGCATCTTCCTCTTACACGGGATAATCTTTTCCTCGTCATTTACATAGAATAGAGTGCCATTTACACAAGTAACATCGAATACAGGTTCAACGATGCGTTGAAGAAATCTGAAGAGAAATCGTGCAAACCCTGACTGCAACCGATGTAGAAGTTTATGTTTACAAAAAAGATATGACATGCGTCAAGGCAGAATGAAAAGTGCGAAATACGAAATCGTTTTCCGTGATTGAATCTGTATAAGAGGGGAAAAGTGTAAGACATGTTAGTCGTAGCAAGAATACAAAAAAATATTTTTAATAGATAATATTTCGAACTATTCGATAGCAAATACAATTCGAGTACTCATAATGATCTTGAGAACTGTTCAAAACTCAAAAAAATATTCCTTTTCTACTTCTATTTTGTTACATTTCTACTCAATGCTTTCGAAAGAGATATCATTACTTTAGCAATTATTGCACCGATTAGAAAAATTCTTTTTTAGATTACACAAAATAATGTTAATCAATTTATTGACCTTTATGAAAGTAGTGTAAAACGAAAAAAAGTACACGAATAAAAAATAATTGCTAGGAAAGGTTTTGTTGTTTTAGTGGCTTCATTTGTCGCCCAATATGATTATCCAAGGGGCACCTGGTGGAGTTGTTCTTAGGAAGTGATGAGGGATAAAAATGTACCCCCGAAAGGTTTTTTTGTAGATTTTCGGTTACATCACATAAAGGACTCACAATATCTAAAACATGGTCCTATTGAATTTTGTACGTCATTAAATTCTGCATTGAATGAGACCTAACGCATTTACGAATTTTGAACCACGGATTCCCATACTAGTGCTCATAAAATTGGGACAAATTTAAAATTGGGACTCCCACATATGGCGAAGATAAATAGGAGTGGCCTTCTGATGTCTGACAGTTTTAAAGCTGTTTTGTTGGGGTTACTTTTGATGGGGTCATTTCTTTTCTGGGTTTTGAGAAATACGTGTTAGCTCATAGTGTTACTAGGGTATTGTACATGATGAGAAGGTCCGTATCCTCACCAACTACCACAACCTTCTCATGCTCCTGTAATCTCTCAAGATCCGTCGTAACAATCAGATGGTCTTCGTCTTCATTAACTTGCTTTACCGAGATGACTTCATCTTCAAGCCTGTCAGTAAGCAAGCTAATGAGACGCGCTTTATGTCTGCCGTAGGGAAGGATTTGTTCCTGAGTCATGGTCACCACCATTAACTCAGAAAAGATGATCTCAGGAATAGTGTGTCTTTTGCTTCAGCGGAGTCATTGAGCAGATTTGATACTCCTGGGGTGCAGTTTTCTGGGTAGCCATCAAACACCACACTTGTAGCACTTCGGTTTTAGTGTCTTTTAGGTAGTCAACATATTAGGTTTGGATTAACTGGAATGTTCAATAATTCTTCCACCCATTCAGGTGGTGAAGAAATCCACCATTGCTTACAAAAGCGCTCCTTTTAGGTTTACCTCTTTCCGTGGTGTGAATAAACCATATAACACTGACTTGGGAAGGGATAGGGTTCCAGTGCATAATGGAAGAATTATTTAAGCTGCTCATCCAACTGGAAATGGCTGCACACAACATAAAGTATGAATATATTTTCGTTGGTAATATATTGATGATGAGATCTGGCATTGAACTACATGTCCACTAGCATTTTCCCCAGCCAGGTATATCCCACCAGCGGGGCACCGCCTCAACCGGGACAAGCTCCATGCCGCAGAGTGGTTCTTCAGACCTTTGTGGTAGTGCGGTGCATGTATGTTTAAGTATGTGTAAGAAAGGGGTAAGGATAAGACAATGAAGAGGAATGAAATATCGCGCGCGGTCCGTGCCCCGTTTGTCAAAGCACTTGCTCCGGCATACGCCTGGTATTGATTGGAGAAACCACAGAAAACACACAGCAGCCGGCCGGCCGCTTCTCCTCCATACAGCCGCTGAATACGACCTAGGTGAGAAGCTAGTGACGAAAATCGCGCCACCGTCGGGACTGGAACTCTAGGACCTCCCGATCAGAGCCTCTACAACGTCATTAGTTGATGCCCTGAGACACCTAATCCGATTCCCAAGTTGACGTGTAGTTCGGGACCGGCTCATGCCGTTCAGCAGCCACCGCCACCACTCATGATGAAATACGCACTACACCTACGGGACATTGAAGTTAACTCGCCTGGAAACTTTAAATAATTAATCAATCAACCGAGTAACTCGTAATGTAGTAGAAATATGTGCATATTCTAAAGTGCTGGGGTAAGTTTAAAGAGTTTACTAATAGTGGTGCACAATCAATTTACATAAATGATCGCTTCCTGCAGTCTTGCTATACATAAACTTGATCCACTGAGGAATGACCTATGTAGCTCAATGGGAAGTAAACAAGTTTAAATCACGCTTTGCACTTCTGCATCATAATTAACGAGGAAAGAATTAATTTTATCCACATTTTGCGTGTTTGAATGGTGTGTATATTTTCTCAGAACTTATCGGCGAAAAGGATTTCTGAACACGCAAGAAGTATGTTACCGAGTTCAACCGGAAGACAGGAGTGATAGGCAATCGAATCGTAAATATTGCGAGCTTTTTCTGAGTTTTCCTCCGTAAATCAACTCTTCCGAATTTTATTTCTGACCCCGAATAGCTTGATGATAGAATAAAAACAAAACATAAGAATATGAATTAATATATTGAAACACTTATTTGAGCTAGGTACATACAGACGTTTTTGTCAATACTTTAATTTGTTCGCTCAAATGTTATCTTTAACTTGTGAAGAAAACAAACAAATGATGATCTAAGGAACGCGTAGTCAATTTTATATTAACCATAGCATTATGGAAATAATTAGGATCAAGTTGTCACTATGGATGTGAAACATGAGCGAGCGAGACTTGAATGATTGAAGTAAACCATGAATAATAATAACCATGAATAATAACAGCTATGAATTTAACAATTCAAAAACTAGTGGTAACTAGATGAAATTATAATTTCGAGGATTCAACATTTCCTGAATTTATGAATTTCGGGTTCAATAAATTGAGACTCAAATTTAATGTTTTGATTCGGTAAGAAGTACTCATCCTCGTCGATTCCAAATGTTTTATTAGGACGTATTTTTGAACATATTTTTAATTTTTAGCACCTCTTCATTCGCATCATACATTTTAAAAATGTATGTGAATTTTTCAAGAAGATAATGGAATTGTAACCATTCTCCAAGAATTGAAAAATATATTTTATTAGATAAACACATTGTGGAGGATTTCTCACCGTCTCATTCGTGATGTATCTATGATAAGATGTCAACAAACCTGAACAATATATGTTTTGAAAAATAATAGGGTCAAAACGTCAATGTATAACAATAAACAAATTGTTATAAAAATACTGCGTCTGTCTAAGGTCAAGAAACCATTACAATAAATTAACAATTTAACAGAAGTAAATATATTCGTTATTTTAGGACATAAATATTTCAATAACAGGGAGAAATTTTATAATATAAAATGGGGAAGTAAAAAACCTTGGAAATATTCTTATTGAAATCGAACAGACGATTGACATCTACGTTGAATTTGCTTTTAATTTTTAAAGTGAAGAGTCACTAGGTGCAAACAAATTAGACAAGAGAAACGGCTTGACAACAATGCTTTGATTCCTTTACCATGTCGAAAAACGCGAAGATTTATTAATGTATTAATAATAATCCGAAAAATGTAATAATGTACAGACGATCGTGTAAATACAAATATAGTGCTATCATTGGGTACTGTTCTATGAATGTACGAGCTTTCTGTGGTACAATAATGTAAATTTATTGTAATGATGTAAATAAATTGCTATTTTATAACGAGTGTGCCAGGAAGGCGAGAAATTTGCGAATTTCGGACACTGGAGAATTGAGTTGAAGAAAATATGTGATTGTGTTTCTTACTCTTATTTGGTGATTTTTAGTTGTCATAAAAATATAACCAAAAAATGTATTAATACGTAAGAAATTTGAACTTAATACTTCATCAATAAAACCAGTGTCTATTTAAACTGCAGCCTTCAGAAAGATTTATAGTGTGTTTCAGTAAGGCTAATGTTTTGTATGGTTGCGTCTAGAAGAACAATGAATAATTCTGCGTAACGGAATTACTAGAAACCGCTTTCTAAACGTGTCCTTGACCAGCAAAACCTGATCTATAGTACCAATATGCACTGTTCCCCCTCGATATCTTAAAATGTAGTTGTTTTATTTACAAGATTTTTATAGATTTTAGATACCAATTCTTGTAGCATAAATGTTAAACGAGAATGTAGAACGAGAATACCTCAAAATATCAATATAACTATTTTCAATATAAAATATAAAATATAAAATTATTTCTGCCGCTTGTTGAAAAAACGAACTACTAATCAACGTAGATGTGCATCCACTGCTTTCTGCTTGCACCTTTGCCCCCATCAGGGTTCTCTTGTGTTTCTATGCGTCGTGGTTGCCACCTTTGCATCACATTTACAAGGCGAGTCATCTTTCTCGCGCAAGCTTTAACGACAGTGACGTACTTTTCTGAGAAATTCCTCCGATATTCTCGCGGGAGCGAACGAAGGACTGGGTCAGGAGCGCAGGAGGCGGGGCTGCTCATCACTCCCATCAGTTCGCGCGCAAAAACAAACGAAGGCAGGACAATGATCGCGCGCGGGGGGAAGCCCCTGGCGAAGACAAAAGAAGGGCGACGGCCCGAAGCGAAACAGGGCGACCGGAGGCGCCGCTGTCCCAGTTGTGCATCGCTTTACGCTTCGGCGGTTCCTGGAACGCTGATTGAATGCAATTGAATAGAATCGAGGAGAAAAACAAACAGAGCATGTATCGGCGGAAAGTACTGCTCAAACCAAACTGTTAAAAAGGGAACGTATGCGTGAAATTCAAACTTTATTTCGTTATCTGACTGTACATCAATACAACTTTTGAGTGCTTATTGCGACTCAACCATTCGAAATATCCACTTAGTTTATTAGACAAAATATGCCTCGAATTGTCTTAAGAGCTTATTTTCGAAGTTTCGACGTTTCCTCCCCGGACACTCTGTATGCATAAAATTATTTAAAACATCCAAATTATCTTTCAATCTGTCGAGTAAATGAGTCTGGTGAGGCCAGGTAGATCAGTCTGGATATCGGTGATATGAGAATTCAACGCAATTTTTCTTTTTTAATTAAACCTCTTCAGCAACTCTAATATGTTGATCTCTGTATGACTAGCGTAACAAATAAAATGGTATTTCCTAGTAATTTGCGTTTATGGTTGTTTTTTTTGTGTTCGTTCGAAAACATTTTATTTTTCTTTACAAAACAGTAAAATCACTTTTTATGCCACCATTTTGGAGAGTAATTTTGGTTCTTTAAAATTACACAGAACAGAGAACGTTAAGATTATATCTTCATCCTTTACAACATATTCAAAAATGTTTCTTCCACTGCCCTTAGAGATTCAGTACGGTGTACTACGTTGCCGCATCGTTGTTAAGATAAGATGCACACTATTACCTCTACCTCATATTTAATATCCATCATATCATTGTAATGTGGCAGAAACGGCTGCATACTTTTTCCAGAAATTTTTTATTTACATTTGTTTCATCCTCAGGACTACGTATTTTACTTAAAATATTTATTTTTGCAGTATTTATGTTTGCAATATTTATTTGTACAATTTAAAATATTTATTTTTACGAGTCGTGCAAAGCATTGTACGATATGGTGTCAAATGATAAAACCATGGAATTTCCGGCAAAACCTTATGGTTTTTCTCATACTTATGAAATTGAATGAATCTGACACAAAATTTATAACATTCTTTTTTTCATGAATTGATTTTAAATTCCTCTTTTGGGATACATGTTTACATGATACATGTTTGGTTAACATGTGATCATTAAAATATTAAAAGATTGATTTATTGGTGATTTCGGACGCGTGAACTACTAAGAGCAGTCGTCCCGTAAGTATGGTGCATGTTTTCATCGGGAGAATGGAGGTGACCTTCCCCCGCTGCGCTGGTAAGATGAGATTCGGCACCGACTTTCCCGTCGGCTAGCGGGGCTTTCCCGAACCCCGAACCAGATATCTCCCACTATCGGGGCACCGCCCCATTCGGGACAAGTTATGAGATCCCGACCGATCTCCTGGCATGAGTGGTAGTTTAGTGAATGTAAGTAGTGAGGATGTGAGTGAAAGTAAAGGGTGATGATGGGACAAGGAAGAGAAAGGAAAGATCTCGCTTTGTCCGTGGCCCGTTTGATAGGGGTCTGTTCCGGCATTCACTCGGTATTGATCGGAGAAACCATGGAAAACCACGCATCAGAGCAGCCTGTCGTTAGAAGTCTTCTTCAGGCAGCGACTGAATTCGACCTAGTTATCTAGCTAGTGTCGAAAACCCTACCACCGTCGGTACTCGAACCCAAGACTTCCCGGGAAGAGGCACTGCAGTGACATGATTTGATGCCCTGAGTTTCCTCTTACAGTTAAATCATTGAGATTTGATTGACATGAGATACTAAAAAAATAGTTTAAATTTTAAATTAGTTTATGTCATTTTCAACCCAGATGATTGCCTAATGTAATTTTTTAATACGAGACACTATCATAGTATTTAAGACAATTAAAGAGAGGCGACAGCTATCATTTAAATTCAAGTTGAAAACATGACTTTTTTAAAATTTATTTAAGTTAAAAAACATGACTAAAAGCCTTTCGAGAGCAGTTGCTCACATCATCAGGTGAAATATGTTAAAATCGTTATAATAATAAGAATACATATTAAGATCAAAATCAAATGACCAAAAGAATAAATAAATACGTAATAAACTAAAGGATAGAATGAGCCAGGAAGGATTTGGAAAACCAGAGGTGCAGTTACTGACATCTAGAACTATAAAATTATTAAATAAAAAAATTCCAAATTGCATATTCAAATGTTTCCTACTGTTTCATTCGTCTGCCTGCACGCAATTCTTTGTCGGAAGCTGTGAATAACTGAGGTGGATGGGCTTATCTCGTAATGCTCATATCATCAGGCACCGACTAGATATTTCTGCAGATGCACTAGTTTAGCATTCACACTCCATTAGCCATTCCTCCTTTCTCCGAATATTATCTCTAACCCGTTTAGTCGCTATTTAACCTTAATTTCAAATAATTAGAGTAAAGTTAAAATTGTTCCCTATTTACTATTACAGTACTTCTTTCTACTTACTTTTTTTGTCCGTTATTCATCTTCCCCAGTAGCTATCATCCAAGAAACCCCCATTTTAAGCATTAAAGAAACCCCTCTTTTATTGGCTTCTAAATAGTGACTTATCTACCTTTATTTCTGTGAATACATTATATCACTTTCACTCAATTCCCTCATAAATCTAGGACTGTAATTTATTTGGTTTCCTAATGACTCGTGTAAATTATCTCCTTTGATTGTAGAACACCTTTTCGTGGTCAGCTTTATTATGGAAATAGTCATAATAGTTTAATATGGAAATAGTTCTTTTCACGGTCATCTTTACTATGAAAATAGTAATATCATTATCAACCCTAAAAATCGAGTGCATTGTCGGCTATGAGTGCGCACATATTAAATATTCTCTAGCTATTTTTGCAATATTGATTCAATGTTATATATAAAAAGAATCGTTCTTTCTACTAATAGAGATTTAGATAACAAATCATAAACCTTATATAATACATATATAAAAATATATTGGGAAAGGTTAGTAATGTTTGTATGAAATAAAAGTGAATAATAACATTAAAAGGGCCTTTTTCGATAAAATTTTAATGTTTTAATACACTCATTTTGATTCTGTAATATCAAGTACGACGCTCATTAACATCAAAGCGGCCTTCTAACACCAACATCTAAAAATGACAAAATATTTCATCAAACTACACAAACAAAAATAATTATTTCTTACTTATAAAGGCTTGTGTAATTTATTATTAGTGTTATAATTGCTATTATAATTGTTGGTATTGCTATTATTATTGATATAAATAATAGCAGTGTACAGTATTACAGTAGCAATATACAGTGTTTAGTATTACGCAGATCACTATCGAGGAAGATGCATTGTATTTAATGGGTGATATATTGTTTCATTACAGAACAACAGTTTCATCCCTAGGATTACTAATTATCAAGAATTGAGCGCAAGAATGTGTTTCAATTGAATACCCTCTAACACGCCTTATATACATATCAATGGAACATTTCGTTGCCTCACATTTGCAAGCGAGCACATGCTCTGGCAAAGGCATTCGGGCACGAAGTGAAACGAAACAAGCAATGTGCAGCAGATGCTCGGCAGTCGGGTGCCGTTTGCGCTGATGACGCAACTGCGGCCATTCACCTGCACGTGGAATCCCAACTGAGCGTCCAAGGTGCAAAGAGGCACTTCTGACTCCCGGATGGCTGAATGTGTGGGTGTGTATGTAACCAGAGATGTGTAACAAAAGTATTAACATAATCGTTGCTTATAGCTCAATTAGATGTTCTTTCATCTTTGAAAAAAAATGTTAAGAATAAGTAACGAGTACATGAAGGTAGTACTGAAGTTCAAGGAACTTTATTCTACGATTTTTTAAGGGATTTGCTCTACTAAGGATAACAAGGAAACCGACCAACAAAAAATATTGGGAATCCACTGACTGCTTATGCTGAATTTACTGTAAATTCAGTATACACAATTATTAATCTGATAATATATTCCAAGTTTTGTAGTTTGTAACATATAAAAATAATGTTAAAAGTATCTGTTGACTCCTTCAAAATTACACTTCGTAACCCCATATTACGGTTATCTAATTCTTTCCATTTTATTTTCAAATTCGCGAACTATGTTTTAAGATTCTCTACATCGTGTACCTGTCAATCTAAAGAGACGCTGAAACGTAGTATTTCCTTCATTTCAAATAATTCTGTTCGTCCGTTACCACACTAAAACCTACAGTGTTCACACACATGATTTGCACCATGAATATTTTCTGATTGATATGGCATAATTCACTAACCTGGGAAATGAAAATGGATCTTTTAATTTATTTGGGTTCTTTATGGAAAACCCACGAGTTTGAAAATTTTCCCCAAAAGTTTCCATTTTTTTTCTTTACTTTTTTGCTCGGAAACGAGTAGAACAAAGTACGCCATGGAGAATAGCACAGATCCTATTTTCTTTAAAACCTCTGAAATTTCGAAACCTGAAAAAAATATTTTTCACACCATCTTCAATTTCATTATTAAAGTTTGAGATGTTTTTCAATGAGATCCATTCTTAAAGTTAGTTTTTAATTAGTGCCATGTACAGATATTTCAATGAGTAGTTTTTGCGTATCTTTTGAGTTAAACCATGATAATTAACAAACACAAATAAGTTTTTCTCACAAATGACTTCAAATTTTTTAAATATTGTTTTGCTCTAAAAACAATTTTTCATAATAAAAGTCATAGATTTGATTTTCGTAAAAATCCATAGAATTTCAAAAATTACTAATATTCAGATTTCTTTCGACACACAACTATATTATTAAAGACAAGTACATTATTAAAGATCGATATTATTTTAATACAGTATATTCTCAATATTTACATATTTCAAAATTTTAGAAGTTTTTGGAGTAATTTTGACTTCAGTCAGATTTTGTAAATACATAAAAAAGATTTTCTGAAGAGCTCCAGATTTTTCTCTCTGTTTTCATTGTGAGAAGCACCGATATAGCGTATTATGGATAGAACACAATACACTGCATTGTGTGGTACAAATAAATTTTCATTAAATCATTTGATTTTCTTAAAACTGTACAAATATGAATTCTTTCTCGAATTGCGCTTGGCCATTTTGTTAGGAGATGTTCAAGAGAATAGTAAAGGGTATCTCAAAAACACTGTGCGCCCTAGAGCCTGCAGGTTACAGTTTGTCGCCAAACCTCAACAACTGCAGACTGCCAAATTCGCAATGCGTAGCTGCCACCGCAAACGGTACACGGCGCAAACGAGGTTTCCGCTTTCGCTGACCGCGCTGCTGCCACTTCCTGCACCGCGCCGCGCACGTCAACAGGCCCTTTGCACCGAAGACGTCACGCAGGTGTTCAGCATTCGCCGCTAAATGAAATCGTTAGACAAATTCTGCAACATTAGCTCCACCGACTGTGAATCCGCTCGTTTCAGGTTTTGTTTTTTCAGAACGCACACAGCTGTGGCGTCGAATGCTCTTCGCTAGGGTTGTGGATTCCAATTCTGCGTTGCTTTTCCCTTGTGCTCGCGGCGTGGATGATAAAGGCAAACCACCACATATTGGATTAGTGGATGGCTCCAAGGTTCTTTATATCGATTGTGTATTATTTAGTCGCTTTTCTATTGATTTATTAGTGATTCCGGGCGCATCGATTGCTAAAGTCATTAGTCCCGTTAGTGTAGTGCTAGAGAAGTGGTGGATCTTCCTTTGCTGGATGGTGAGATCCGGCGCCAACATACCGTCAGCTAGCGGGGTTTTCCTCAACCAGCGGAAACAAGCTCTCAGCCTCCGACCTTTGTACCGGCATGTGTGGTAGTGTAGTGCATGCCAGTGTGTGTGAGTAAGAAGTAGGATAGGGCAAGAAACGGGAAGGAAAGATGATGCTATCCGTGGTCGTTTGGTAGGGTATTGCTCCGGCATTCGCCTGGTGTTGATCGGAGGAACCACAGAAAACTACCGATCAGAACACCCAGCCGCTAGAATTCTCCTCCAGACTCCTCCCAGAATTCGACTCTAACTAGTGTTGAAAATCCTGCCACCGTCGGGACTCTAAACCTAGAACCTCCCGGTCAGAGGCACTGCAGTAACATCAGTTGATGCCCTGAGCCACCTCTCCCGGTATATTATTATTTTGGTTACAACTAAACTAATTAATAACACCTAATATAGATTTCCATATTTTATAATTAAAATTTTTTTAAAATATAATTTTAATTTAATTTCTTACAAACCTCCCATAATCAAATAAATTTTCCCTCAAAGCTTCATAATTCCTCAGAAATCAAAGTGTAAATTATTTATGATGGTGTGTTTTGACCATTACGACTTGAGTATTTTATGTAGTAACATATTATTTGCTTATTCAAATTTTTGTTTGTGTTTAACTTTCTTCATGTCTATTAAGGAAATGTATGATACAATATAAATCAATGTTTTACAAAACTCAGAATAATCAGTAAGTAATGTGTACTCAGTGACCAGCATCATGAGAAATATGGTATTAAAAATTGTATTACATTTATGAAGTCATGAAGAATTAGAACTTCTAAAACGGCTGAAATGTGCTGTGGCACTTTCACTAGATAGAAATAATCAATATTTAGGGGGAAATTTACAAAACAAATTATCACGATCTTCTGAAGAACGGATATTGAGATGTCTTAGAAAATTTTCATTTCTTTCCAACATTACAAATGTATGATTCAATTTTTTCCTCAAGTTAAATTAATTTAATTTCTTGGATGAATTGGAGAAATGTGTATGAACCAATATTCTTTTAAGAAAACAGGTTATGGGTAATAAAAGCAATAATGTAGCATGCCTTTGCATTTTACACAAATTCCTGCGTAATCACTTACCAGAAATCTGAATGTTTTTGTTTGTCATTTAACTCTTCAAAACGAGCAGTTATACGAGTTCTAATTAAAACGTATTTACACTTTATAATTTTTTAATTACCCATTGATAATATTTGAATAACTTTAATTTAAAATTAAAATAAAAATACATTTTTCTGAAAAAAAAATCTTAGAAATTTCTTGAAGCACCAATCAAGTTTTGGAGTGAGTCAGACTGCAAATATGCAACTTTACACTGCAATTGTTACCTGACTTCAATAGCAAAAGGATGTCTGCAGCAAAAGAATTTACAAGATCAATATCATTATCCACGTTATCATGTTCTTAAAATCATTAAATATTGTATATTTATAACAAATTTGTTCGCACCGAGTTCCGTGTTTGCGCACTTTGTCCCCTAAGAAGGCCAGAAAGCGAAAAATAATTCGCGTTGTTATTGTCCCATGGGCCGATGGCTGTAGGCTCTCTAGCGGGCGAATTTCCGGGCTCGCCGAGCCAGTGAGTTGAGCGGGCCTAAGCCAGAACTCTGATTCATGTCACACTAGAAGGGGACTTTCAACAACGGCTGGGACAAACGATATCCCTGCTTGGATATGAAAATTTCAAAAACCAGCTACTCTGACTGGTCGTTTCCGTGGTTTACTCTGATCGGTTCGAGGAGCGTAACATTACAATAACAGACCTCGGATCTAGCGCGGTTCTCATTTCCCCGCACTTCTATCCCGAGGACCACGAGACAGATTATTCCCCACATCTTGATGTCTACGAGGATGTATAGTTATCATTCCAAGTCTCGAATTTTGCGGTCCCGTTAAAAAGGGAGAACAGTGAATGGCACTTCCGTGAGTGACCTCAGTCGATCCTGCTGTCTCAGTCTGGACATAGGAGTGTTGGGTAATGGACGTGCAATCCATTCTCCGTGAAAATTTTCAAATAAAATATCCAAATTCAATTCAAGGCTCAACAAATACTTCACTAAATAAAGAAAACGTTTTACTTGAAATCATTGGCTAGGAAACATGTCTCTCAACGCAATATTCAGAGTATTAGAATTAAATAGAATGTTTGAAGGGAGATACTTAAAATAGGACAAGTAATTTTGTCTGAAAAGCAAAATACAGTTCGAAAGCCGAAGTATATACCATTATAAACTTTTCTTTTCAAATTTCTATTGAATGAATAAAATAAGACAAACTGAATATTGAATTAAATATTCACCTAAATATTGAATTAAATAAAGCAAACAGCAATTTATCTCAGTGTACAGTGAGATACAATACCGAGAAAGAAATATTTTAATGCATGAAAATAAAAAAATATGTACCCAGTAAATGTACTAGTGACCAATGATTTTGAAGAATTTAATAATAGATTGAAGTAAAAGACGGTAGTGTGTTGTTTAAAAACGCTTTAGATATTCATGATAAACAACTTATTGACGTATGGAAATGACACAAATGAGTGATATAAAGATTTTTTAAAAACAAGTTATTATTGATTACATTGAAGAATCTCCCACAATGAACCTTCAATCAATTATTTATTTGAATGAAAATAAGCGTTTTAACCTATTATATTTCTACATTTAACTTCGCAACAGCAGTGGGAATTTATACTAAATTGTACCTCTAGAATATTAATAATCATTTTATAATGTGAAAGTGTAATAGGACACCAAGAGTCAAGGTTTTCCAGTTGTAAAATGCAAACATCTCCCATAGCGTAGAATTTTTGTTTTTCTTTACAAAGCTTCCTCGATGAATAATTTTGCACACAAAAGAACCATGACGAAGCATTTTTCCTTCTTCCACAATCTCAAACGACGTTTGGGAGGTTGCGGAGTGAACCAGCGTTGACCCCGTGCAAGGACGTTCGCAGACCAGAGGAGCTGCAAACTCCCCAAAACTCCAGCGAAAACCGGACGACGTAGAAGACAATTGAACGCAGGGATTTCCCAGCGTCATCTCCGTTGTCCCGCCAGGAGCGCTCATGCAGTGCGCAGCGACCTCTTCTGCACGGGGACTGACTAGAAGATGCATCTGGGGAAAGCCCATCAGACGCGATCGCACTGATATCAAATGGAACTTGACCAGCGAGGAGTCCTGTGGCTGCACCGAGAATCTCAGGGCTGCGGTACCCCGGGCAACCCCAGAGCATCGTCCTTAAGTCAACTGAAGTACGCTTCCGCGATCTCCATTGTAAATTACAAGTTGTAATAATTGAATTTCCTGTCAATGGCTTGGGTATTTCTTTCTATCTCACGTGTACTGATGTTCCTCTGCAAAGGAGAGTTACTTACCAATATTTATTTTAGTAACAACAATATATATTTTTGCCACGGAAAGAAATAAAACGTTTTATAGTTCATTTTTTAAATTTTTTTTGTAACGTTATTTGACAGACGTGTTCTACGACGATTTGATCACGATTACGTTTGTAAACACAACATTAAAAGTTGACTCACCTTTATTATTTTATTTAAGATTATAACAAGACGAAAGCACCTCGCCAGGCTAGCTTAGTCGTTAGTGTCATTAGTAGATTCCTTGTTGTTCAGGACGCGACTCGTCCTAGGCACAATTGCCACTGTTTTGGTCTAGAATATGCGAGAATCTTTCTTGAGGTGAAACGTTTTGCAACTAGGACGCCGCATCTCTCCCGGACAGCAAATATCGACTCCGACCGGAGAAGCCCACGTTAGAGAACATATTAGACA